>JBBPTY010000690.1:0-14547 GCA_038094335.1 Tylopilus aff. striatulus | reverse complement strand
AAAGTAGGGGACAAGGTGTGGTTAGAAGCCACTAATCTTCGCCTTCATTACCCATCTAGGAAACTGGCTCCCAAACGCCATGGACCTTTTGAAATCATTCAGGTACTATCCCCACTCACATACCAACTTAAACTTCCCCTGACTTGGAAAATACACGATGTCTTCCATGCATCATTACTATCCCCATACAAGGAAACTCTGGCACATGGCCCCAACTTCCTTCGCCCCCCTCCTACTGTCATTGATGCCGAAGAAGAGTACGAAGTCGATCGGATCATTTCCCATAAAAACATTGGACGACTTCGAAAGTACCTGGTCGCATGGAAAGGGTACTCATCGGCTGAAAACACTTGGGAACCAGAATTTAACCTCCGCCACTCCACAGCTCTCCTCTCACAGTATAAAAAGGACCATGCACTAACCTGAAACAAAAACCGAGGATGAGGTGTCTCTACGTGAAGTACCCCCCTCGCATGACTGATTTCCAACATCTCCTGTCCATCCATCCTCTTGCTAAAGAACCCTTCTGGACTGCCTGACGACTTTGTCTCCTCCAATTCGCCCTTGTCATCCTCAGCTTACTCACCGTGATTGCTGTCGCCACCATCGCCGCCTTAACATGTCCACACCAAATCCCTTTGCTAGATGCCTCACAGAGCCAGCCAAACAAGCCGATCTCTTACTGCTCAGAATCGCCCTCGCAGACAGTCACCTTACCGCCACCCTGGAAGATCGTATGGAAACTAACTCTCCCCTTTGCTCTATACTTTCTGCTTTCTTGATCCAACGTTGTCTCATCCCTCTGACTGATCTCCTTACCTGAAGTCCCCAACTCTTTCTAACTCGTCTCCCCTTCTTTGCCCGTACCCTTTCTCACCTGCAGGAAGACCTAGACCAACAACTGTTAACGGCAGCCCACCAGTTAGGAATGCTGGATATGGTGATTGAAGTGGACACTGTGCTTCACTTCTCTGCCACCCCCCTCGTCCCCACAGTACCTTCTTCCCCTACTAGCCCCTCCCCACGCTCCCAGTCTCCCACTCCCGTTCCTGATCCCACAACCTTACCACCCGTACCCCTGTCCGTACTCGAGGAAACCACCTCCCGCTTCTCATTCTTGGGTTTACCCCCCACCCCCCCAGACTATCTACCTCCTGACTACGGTCCAAACAACCCACTATGCCTTACTCCCGTAGATGGTCGCATCTATACTTTGATGGTCAACGATCAACGAGGTCCTACACGAGTACCCCTTGCAGAACGTCTCTCCTCCCCACCTCGCACTCCCCTTACTGAAACCATTGATGATGACACCCCTTGGGATGAATCAGCCTATGCCAACACCTCTGGATCACCCGGGTATGGAGCCAGGGATTGATTTGAATAGGTACTTCAAATATACGAAAGGGGTAATGTTACAGTCCACTGCAATTACCTGTCGTCTCTATTCTTTTCCTTACATAGCCTTACGCTACCTCGATTGGTCTATTTCTCCTTGCTGAGCTCTTGCATCACTATGGACATAGCCTCCTTAGTCATCTCTCTCTTCTGATGACTCAGTAACCCTATAGCCACACTTTCCTTATTTATACTGTAGTAGCTTGCCCTTGAGTCCCTCTTTAACTTAAGTAGCTACATCTCCATGTATGTAGATTCTCACACTTGTTCTACGCTTATACAACATTTGACCTGTGTCCTAGATCTGTGGCTCTAAATCCCACATTTCTAAGTAAGCCAATCACTAGTCCTCAGTCACTCCTCCCTCATCCTAGCCCTCTCCAGATGCAGTGCCTCTCCGTGAGTGCCTTCTGGAGACATTAACCACAGGTCCTACACTACGTGTAACACTGTCTAGCATGTAAATATGAAAGAGTCTGACCCTAATATCAAAGGTCTGAGGGTGCGAATACACCCAACCACTCAGAGGGTCCAGGTCCAGGTTAGGGGCACCAGGACAAAGTGCGATGAAGTAAAACAGGGTAAAACTGCTCGGACTAAGTGCAAATGGGTGAAAGAAGGTAAAACAAACTGTTTCCTATCCAAAGAACCATCTGGTTTGATGTTCCGGGCTGATATCATCAGATCTGGTCAACCAGACTGGGCCAGACACCTCAGACAGACTTGGACTTGCTTTGCATGGCTTGGCACTTCTTGCAGCAGACACCAGGTAACCTAGAATGCTGGAAATCATGCAAAACAGGACTTACAACTGTAGTGAGCACTGAGCTCCTACAGCATTCCATTTGACCATCACCTTTCAGGTGATAATCAGAAGTGAATTGGAGTTGGATGTCAAGGGCTTTTCCAAGAGACTGGAAAAAGTGGGAGACAAATTCTGAACCTTGATCAGAGGTGATGTGGGAGGGAACTCCATGCTTCAAAAAGACATGAAGAAGGAAGAGTTTGGTGAGTTCTGAGGAGGTCACCTTGTTATTGGTCAGGATAAAGATGCATTGCTTAGAGAGTTGGTCAACAACAACTAGAATGGCAGTGTGTCCAGAAGATGCCAGAAGTTGTTTGATGAAGTCCATGGAATTGAGTTCCATAGCTTTTCCAGTATTGGAAGTTGTTTGAGCAGTCCATAGGGTTTATGTCTGGCGACTTTAGCACGGGTGCATGAGGTACAAGAGGAGACATATTCTTTGATGAATGTTCATATGCCTGGTCAAGTGTATTCCCATCAGATTAGCTCTAGGGTATAATTTTGTCCAAAGTGCCCAGAAATTGAGTGATCATGTTTGTAGTGGAGCACTCAGAGATGGAGATTGTTAGTGTCCAGAATGTAAATGTGATCGTCCAGTCACAGGAAACCATCAGTGTCTGTTGACAAGTGTGACTCTGGTAAGTTCAGGTCAGAGAGGTGAGCAGAAACAATGGGGTCAGAGGGGAGAGCAGAGAGGATGTCATTGTGAAGCGACTCGGTGTCATAGACCAGACTTGCTCAAAGTACCAGAGTAGCTAGATAGGTTGCTCATAGGGACACAGCAAGCTGTTCCTGAGTAAATACTGGTTGGAAGTTGTGAGGGTTGATGCAAGCATAGTCCTTATCCCTCTTTTTGGGGTAGATGTCCCATCATCTGGTTAGGGTGTTGGGTTTAGCACTGAGGTGCCCAGGGCAGAAATGGACAATCATGTTGAATTGGAAAAGGAATTCTGACCACCAGGTCTACCAGCAGATCAGAAGCTTGGTTGTGGCAAAATATTCCAGGTTTTTGTGTTCCATGACAACATTGACCAGAGTTGCAAAGCCTTCTAGGTAGTCCTGCCAGGTGTGGAAAGTGTCATGAATGGCAAGTAGCTTCTTGTCATAGGTGTCATAGTTGAGTTCTACAGAGTGCAAGGTCCAAGAGTAGTAGGTGACAGGCCAGATTTCTTCATCCAGGCAATGGATAGAGAGGATTCCTATGATGGAATAGTTGGAAGCATCAGTTTCTACAATTATCGGAGCATCTGGAACCCAATAGGTGAGGATAGGGGTAGTGGGGAAGGCATCTTTGAGTTTCTGGAAAGCAGTATAACAGCCATTGGTAAAAAGCCATGGAACACCTTTCCAGGTAAGGTGGGTCAAAGGAGTGACAATGTTGGAGTAATTATGGATGAAGCATCAGTAGAAATTTGCAAACCCAAGGAAGGACTGAATGTCCTTGACTTTCCAAGGTTCCAACCACCCCTGAATGGCTTGGACTTTTTCCAGAGACATTGTTAGTCCAGAAGGGGAGAGCTGGTAACCCAGGTACTCAGTGGAGTCAGTGTGGAATTTGCATTTCTCTGGTTTAGCATAGAGTCTGTTTTTCCAGAGATAGTGGAGTACTTCATGCACATGCTCTTTGTGGAAGATCATGTTGGCAGAAAAGATGAGGATGTCATCCAGATAGACTATGACACAAACATCTAGTAGATCAGTGAAGATTGTATTTACAAATTGCTGGAAAGCTGCTGGGGCATTGATTAGACCAAATTGCATGACCAGCCATTTATAAAAGCCATAGTGTGTGTGAAATGAGGTTTTCCATTCATCACCCTCCACAATACACACCAGGTGGTATGCATGCCAGAGGTCAATTTTGGTGTAGATTTTTACACAACTAGGGGCATCCAACAAGTCAGAAATGTGCAGAAGTGGGTAATGATCTTTCTTTGTGATCTTGTTTAGTCCTCGGAAATCAATGCAAAGATGAAGTGAACCATCCTTCTTGTGGACAAAGAGAACTGGGGCTGCATGAGTGGAAGAGGAAGGGCAGATGAAGCCATTAGCTAGGTGTTCATCCAGGAACATCCAGAGGGACTCAAGTTCAGAAGCAGAAAGGGAATAGAGAGTACCCAAAGGTGGTAAGGTACCTTTTTCCAAGTTGATTTTAAGGTCATGTTCATGATGCAGAGCAAGGGTAGATGCTTTGTGCTTGCTAAAGACATCAGTGAACTCATGGTATTCTGGAGGTACTCTAGAAAGGTCACCTTTTTCCAGAGTGGAAGTGGAAGCAGCTTGAAGGCAGGTATCCTTTGGGTGAAGTTGCAGGCTAAATTGGATAGAACCCTCAAGGCGACATGTCAATGCAAAAGCTGGTGCATTGATCAGTGCAATGGGTGGAGCCTTGTGGTCATGGAAACATGGTGGATTGGAAGGGATGTCAGCTGGTGGAAATGGGTCTGGAAGCTTCAGAGAGGAGCTTAGGAGTGTTGGCATGACTTGCCTAAGTGAGTGGAATGCAATACTGCTCAAGGCCCAGTCAATCAATGGATTGTAGCAGGTGAGCCAGTTATGTCCTAGCACAAGGGAGCAAGATCCATCCAACAGAGTGACATAAAATGTCGTCGAAGTGATATCACCAGTTTCAAAATGGACAGAGAGGTCAATGGCTTGAGTAATGGTAGAGTTGGATGTTCCATTGAACAGCTTTAGTTGCAGCAGAGAGACAGGGTATAAGGAAAGGTTGTGATCATTAACAAAGGAGTTATCTATAAAACAATCGGAAGAGCCAGAGTCTACAAGCACAAGAAAGAACAGAATGTCATAGGATAATATGAATGTGGTGGGTATAAGGGAGTGAGGGTTGGAAAGAGTGAATGTGTTGAGATGGACCTCCTTGAATGCATGGACAGAGTCAATGCAACCTTGGGTCTGTGTGAAGTCTTCGAGGCTGCTGACTATTTTTTCACCTCTGTACTAGAGGCTTCCAGTTTGGCTTCCAGAGTGGAAGTCTGGGCAATTCTGGCCTTGGACACCCAGGAAGAGGACTTGGGGCAATCCTTAGCCATGTGGCCTGCCTGACCATGGAACATGCACAGCTTGTTGTCAAAGTGGTGTTTGTGCTCAGCAGTGGTTAGCTTGCCATCTTTGCTGAGTTTGAATGAGAGGTCAGGTTTAGGGGCAGAAGATCTGGAAGTGGAACTTTCTCCGGATTTAGATTCCTTTGAGCCCTTGGCAGAGCTCTTGGACTGGTCTGACTGCTTGGGTGTGGATTGGAAGGGTGTGAAATTGGGTGATTTCGATGGGTTGCTTCTGGAATGGTTTCTGGAAGCTTTGGTAGCATGGGTGATCTCTTCCTTACATTCCCAGTAGCAGTGGTCAATCTGCTGGGCCAGGCTTCAGAGATCTTGTAAGTTGTTCAGCTTGCTAAGCCAAGACAATTCATCCTTGATGCAGTGTGGGAGTCCATTATAGAAATTGTGGCAGAGCACACCAGGACCCCATTTCCAAACTTGGCTTGCCAGGCAGTTCCAATGGACCACATAGTTGGTGATTCACTGAGATTCCCTCATGCAGAGCTGCTCCAGCTGGGCTTCTACTTTTGCAACCAGATTGTGCAGACCAAAGTTACTCTGTAATTCCAGGAGGAAGGTTTTCCAATTGTCCATCCATAGCAGATGGAGCTCAATGGGTTCTCCTCTGAGGATGTCAGGTTCAAAGTACTCCAGAGCCACCCCTTTAAGGTATGACTGTACAAAGGTGACTTTTATGTGGTTGTGGTGGAAGGTTTTTGGGTCAGCTTGGAAGTTTAGTTCACACTGGACTACAAACTGTCAGAGCTTCTGGGGGTCCAGCCCATCAAATGGATCAGGTTCATGGACTTTCACCTTGATGGAGTCAGAAGGTCTGTGTCAGAGTGCCTGCTGTGTCATTTCCTGGATGGCATTGGCAAGTTGATTAAATGACTCAAAGACCAGGGGAACCTTGTTCGGAGGGAGCTCATCTGAATTGGAAGCATCATCATCTTCAGGATCATCAGGGTTGGAGGGGTCTGGGTTGGGTTGGGGGTCAATGTCATCCCCAAGCGCTGGGATTTCCATAATCTAAGGTTCCGAAGGGGTATTGAAATCTGCAGGAAGTGGGGTAAGTGGAGAGTCATAAGGTCTGGAAGGCCTGATATGGTAGTGAATGGGGGCAGTGGAAATGGATAGGGGTTCTCAATGGGCTGTGAGGCTGATAAAGTCTCCAGGGATGGTTCGGTTTGACCTGAAAGCAGACTGGAGTCTTTCATGGGTGGTTCACTAGGTGTGTGATATAGGTGTTAACAAGCAAGCACAAGTAGGAGTTCAAATATACTGTCAAGCCCAGTTCCTCTGGGTGAATCTCAGAAGGTTGGAAAGTTCTGGAAGGGGCAGAAGGGTCAAGAAAGGGGCAGAAGGGGTCAGAAAGGGGCAAAAGGGGTTGGAAAGTTCTGGAAGGTGGAAACAGCAGGAGGGTGAGGATCTTTGATGCAGGACTTATGTGTTGCACCCTTGTGTGTGCTGTCCTTGGAGTTGGGGAGTCAGATTAGAGTGATGGCTCAGAGGATTTGATGGAGGGACTTAGTTAATATTCAAACTGAAGAGTACAGTAGATACAGAGGGTCTTATATACTAGAATCTGAAACAAGGTAACAGGTGAAACTGTAGGAATGGTAACTGTGCATGTCAAGTGTAGTGTGGAAACTAGCATTGGAATCAGAAAGTTACCAGAAGCTGGGTGCTATGTGGAAACTGTATGTTGGAAAGTCAAGCTACAAGGTATGCAAGTCAATCAAATGTCAGGCACAAGTGTCAGAAGACAAGGATAACTAAATAGGGGTAACAACAAGTGAAGTCTGGAAGTCAAGGGTGTTTGGTAAGTATGATGTCATCGGAAACCCCCAGTGGAATGTCACTAAAAGTACCAGAAAAACTTAGTGCTATTTTGAAATATAACAAAGGCACTTCCTTGAAGTTCTGCTGCAAGATATGTTTTCATTGTTCTACAGCAAGTTGTTTGGAGGTGAAGATGGGCTTATAGTTGTCAGGGTTTACATGAGCATAATCCTTGTCCCCCTCTTTAGGGTAGATGTCCCATTGTCTAGTTAAAGTGTCAGGTTTGGCTCTGAGCTTCCCAGGTTGGTATCAAATGGCCAAATTAAATTGGTTGAGGTACTTAGACCACAAGGCTTGGCACTGCATTAGAAGCTTGGTGGTGGAGAAATACTCAAGATCTTTGTGATCTGTAACAATGTCAATTGGGGTGACTGCTCCTTCTAAATAATGATGCCAATTTCAGAATGCCTCAAAGATGACCAGTAACTCCTTATTGTGGATATCATAGTTCAACTCCATGTCCAAGAGGGTGCAGGAGTAGAACACCACAGGATGGAGATTGCTGGAGGACAGGATGAAGAGGATGCTGGTGATGATGTAGTCAGAAGTGTCTGTTTCAATAGTAATAGGGGCATCTGGGGTCCAGTGGACAAGGATTGGAGTGGAAGTAAATGCCTTCTTAAGGAGATTGAAGGACTTGTGACAGTCATCAGAGAAGTTCCAAGGCACTTCTTTGTGGGTGAGTGGGATCACAATGTCAGAGTAATTATGGATGAATCAGCAGTAGAAGTTGATGAACCCAAGGAAGAACTGTATGTCCTTGACCTTCCAGGGTTCAGGCCAGTCTGTAATCACCTTGATTTTGTTCTTGGCCATGGTGAGGCTGGAGGGTGAGAGGATGTAACCCAAATATTCCACAGTGTCTGAATGGAACTTCCATTTCTCAGGTTTGAGGTACAGATGGTTATCATGAAGTCATTGGAGGGCTTCTTGGACATTCTTCTAGTGAGAAGCAAGATCATGGGAATAAATGAGGATGTCATTGAGGTATATCACTACAGAGATGTCCAGCATATCAGTGAATATTGAGTTAACAAATTTCTGAAAAGTAGCCAGGGCATTAGTAAGCCCAAAGGGTATTACCTGCCATTCATAAGATCTGTAGTGGGTGCAGAAAGCAGTTTTCCACTTGTCTCCTTCTGTGATGCAGACTAAATGGTACATGTGTTAAAGATTGAGCTTTATATAGATCTTGGCACCACTAGGGGCCTTGAGGAGGTTGGAGGTTCAAGGAAGAGGATATCAGTCCTTTTTTGTGATTTTATTGAGTCCTTGGAAATCAACACAGAGGCAAAGGGAGCTGTCCTTCTTGCAGACAAACAACATTAGAGTAGTGTGCAGGAAAATGGATTACTTGATGAAACCAATGTAGAGGTGTTCATCGAGGAAGCCCTTGAGGGCTCTTTGCTCAGTGGGGGAGAGGGAGTATAGTTTGTCTATTGGAGGTTCTGCTCCTTTTTGCAATTGATCTTCAGATCAAAGGGCCAATGTTGTTATGTAATACACTGAATCCTATGGTGAATTACCCTAGAAGGCACTCACTAAGAGGCACTGTATCTAGGGACTTGAGGGATGAAAAGGATGGTTGCAAGGGAGTTCACTAGGTGATACTTAAAGTGAAGGGAGTAAGGCCTTCACACAAGGACATAAGATAGAGCATATGATTGCACAGAACAGGTGTAAAGAACACAAGCAGTAGAACCCTACTATATCTAGGGCATGGGGTGGCATACAGACCAAGGGGCTGTGTATAGTACAAGAGACCAGATCAAGAACAAGGATATAATCATACAATATGGACAACCAATAGGGAAGTCACATGACTTACATGGTGACATAGTAATAGTGATGAAAGTGGAATGAGACAAAGAGATAATGTGTAAAACAACCTAAACCAAGAGTAGGGAAAGGAGAGTATAACTGTAACAAATGCAGGGGAAGTGTATCTGCCTTTTTCTTACTGAAGACTTCCACTAGGTCATGGTATTCTGGAGGAACACTGGAGAGGTCAATAGTCTCATCCAGCATCACATTGTAAGAAACAAATATCTTGTGCACTGGCTCCAAGAGAAAACCAGAGACAAGGAAAAAGAAAGAAGGGGTGAGATATCACCTAAGGGGTCTCAACTTGGTTTGGATGGAAGGTGTTGCTCAACCAGAGCTCAGTATGAAAGGAATAAGGCAATGCAGAATTCCTGACTACCTTGCAAAAAGTAGAATATTCCTGACCAGAGTAGATCCAGAAATGAAAAGAGGAAGTGCCTGCAAACTGTTGTGGCTGCCTCTAGTAACATCTAGCAGGCAAATGTGGATGACCCAGATGCTTCCAGGTCACTAGCAACCACAGAAAGCAGTATTCCAACCTTTGAGAGATCTGAAATATGCAGGAAAAAGGTAAATGAAAGGAAAAGACCTCAGCAGTCACCTGAAGTGCTCCCCCAGTCACTGACACTGAGAGAGAGTGGAAATTTTTTTATTTAAAGTCCAATGGACAATTTTTATAGTCAGGGCACACCCTAGACTGACAATGGTAAAGTATGAGAAAAAAACAAACTGCCACAAGGATTGGCAGGCTAAGTGATGTCAAATAAATGATCTGGTAATATCATGTGAAGTCACCAATTACTGAGATAAAAATCCTATAAGTCTCAAAAATTCTGGTTGATGTTTGCAGGTGAAATTATGTGGAATAAAAATCCAGACCCATATGAATGGACTCTGAACACTCAGATGGTCTTGCTGTGGAATGGTGAGGAACCTGTGAAGTCAGAATATCACTAGAATGGCATCTACAAGCCCACAGAGTGTGGAACTCCCACAGTGTTGACAAAAGAGGAACAGGTGGAAAAACTGTGAATGTCTCAAAGGGAGAGGGAAAAGAGGACTGCACTGTCCATCTTACAAGCATGGTTGAATGCTATCACATTCATAAAAGAGATATTCGGGTTACAAAGTCCTGGGGCTCAGGGTGAGTCCAATAGAGGTTCTGGAAGTGTGGAAGGAGTAGGAGAAAGAGGTGGAGACATGGGAGGAGACAGAGGAGGAGACAGAGGTGGGGATTCTGGGGGGTCAGAGGGTGAGCTCAGGGTTGGCATTCTGCCTATGGAGGGTCAGAAAGAGATGCTACTCAGTACCCAATCAATCAACAGATTGTAACAGATGAGCCAGCTATGTCCAAGCACCAGCATGCAGGAGGAATCCAACAAGGTTACATAAAATACATTGGAGATGGACTCACCTGAGGGGAAGGTCAATGATAAATCTATTGCTGATGTAATGTTAGAGGAGGAGAAACCATCAAAAAGTCAGAGTAAAATTGGGGGAATGGAGTACATAGAAATAGTCTATGAGTAGAACCTGAATCTAATAAACAAATAATGGAGGACAGATTATATGATGGAATATCTACAATAGGTTTCAAGGAGTTTGGGTCTGAGAGAGCAGACACATTAAGTCAGAATTTCTGTAAGGCATGGCCAGGAATAATGCAACTCCTGGTTCATGCAGGTTCACAGGAGCCACCCTCTATTTTTTCACCTCAGAGGAGGCAGGGTTGAAAGGTGTTGCTGCTGTGGTTGTGGCAGCTCAAGCCTTTGAGGCCCTAAAGGAGGACTTAGGACAGTCCCATGCAGAGTGGCCCACTTGTCCACAGAACAGGCACAGGTTCTGGTCCAGGCAGTGTTGGTGCTCCTTAGAAAGGAGCTTACCATCCTTTCCTAGTTTTGTGGAGATGGTATTAGGTGTTATATGAGTGTTGCCCTTGTTGTTTTTATTGCC
The DNA here is from genome assembly GCA_038094335.1 of Tylopilus aff. striatulus. Taxonomy (NCBI): domain Eukaryota; kingdom Fungi; phylum Basidiomycota; class Agaricomycetes; order Boletales; family Boletaceae; genus Tylopilus; species Tylopilus aff. striatulus. The sequence continues at coordinate 3,666 of JBBPTY010000690.1, read as the reverse complement.
TCCTGAGTTCCCCAAGGAGGATTGTGAGCCACAAGGCTTGTCATCCTTTGGCTTTAGGACAGAGTCAGGGGCCTTGGTGGAGGAGGTGTGGGGGTCAGAGGAGGAGCCTGACAGCTTGGTGCTGCACACAGTATCTTCCTTGTGCTCCCAATACCTATGGTCTATCTTTTGCATCAGAGCACAGAGGTTGTGGAGGTGTTACACTTGGACCAGGTAGGTACAAGAGTAGTCTTGAAAGTCAGAGGTTAAGGTACTTAACTCAGAAGGGCACTCGGTTGCCATGTTACTGAGTGGAGACAATGAAAGATGGTGATGTCAATATAGGATCCTTCCTAGATAGACAGAAGCAGAGATCAGTGTATTCACTAGTCAAGGGGGTATAAGGGAAGGAGAGCCTAAGTGTAAATGACAGTCGACAAGTAGGTTATAGGGAGGAGGTCAAAAGATGAGTGACTAGGTTGAAGTAAGACAGTCAAGAGAGGACCTTGGTCTGTGAGAGAACAATATGAATCAAGGAGATCTAGCTTAAAATTCTATGGGTAAAACAAAGGGGTTTATATAGTAAACAGGGAAGAGTGCACAGACCAGGTGCCTAATGGGGTTAGAAAGGTTCCATGGAGACAAGAGATTAAATGGGGTTAAGATGAAAAAGAATAGAAGTGAGGAAGCACAGGGATCCAAAGAAAGCATGGGGATCAGAAGCAAAGAGAAACATCTAGCTTCTAGAAGCAGGATTCCAGCAGAAATGACTGTGAGAGTCTTTTGAGGCTTCTTGTGAGAATAAGAAGAGTGATAGTCCCTGAGCTGAGTGATGGTTCTTGAGACAGTTGTAGGTTTATCCATGACATGTGGATAGTGACAAGGAATGGGTTGATTCCAATGGATGGAAAAGTCAGTGGTAGGTGTGAGGTGGTTGTGGTGTTGAGGAAATGAGTGTCATTTAGGAAAAAGAGTAGCCTCTTAGGGTGAATTATAACAGAAGGTTTGTCAGCTTTCCTTACCACAAGATTTCATCCTTGATCCAATCAGGGAGCCTGATATAGAAGCTCCTTTGAAGGGCTCCAGAACCCCAGTCTCACAGTTGGCTTGCAAGGCAACTCCACTCCACTATGTACTTGGTGATGAATTGGGAGTCCTTCATGATGAGTCACTCAAGCTGAGCTTCCATGTTGGAGATGGAGTCATGAGGTCCAAAGTTTGATTGTAACTCAAACAAGAATGCTTGCCAGTCATTCATCCAACTGGGATGGAGGTGCATGGGTTTCATTCCAAGTAGGTCTGGCTCAAAGTACTTGAGAGCTGTTCCCTTGAGGTACAATTGTGTAAAGGTGACCTTCACCCAATCTTCTCAGAATGCACAGGGGTTTCCTTGAAAGTTAAGTTCACACTGCACTACAAACAGACAGAGTTTTGGGGGGTCAAAACTATCAAACAGGTCAGGTTCTCTGACCCTTGTTTGACTTGGTTCAGGGTTGTCAGATCAGTGGAGTGCTGTCCTTGTGAGGTCACAGATTGCAAGTGCTAGCTGAGCAAAGGGCTCGTAAACTAATGGTACCTGATTGAGGTTATCAGAGTAGTCAGGATTGGGGGTGTTGAAACAATTGCTTTTGCCATTGTTGTTGCCATTGTTACTACCATCACCAGGATTGGAAGGCTCAGGGTCTTCCTATCCACCCAGAATTCCTCCCTGTTCCTGGTCCTCATTGATGGTTGGCACAAGTGCTGAGGGTGTGTCCTCCTTGGTTAGTTCTTTGATTCAAGAGGACTCAAGGGGTTCTGGAGGGAATGGCATGTGGCAGTGGCTGAAGTATTCAGAGATCAAGGGTGCTAATCCTCAAGTAGCAAAGGTGAGAAATTCACTGGGGATTCCTTGAGAGGTGTCATAGACACTCTGAAGGGCTTAAGTTTGGGTGATACATGTTTGTGACATACTTGAGCAAGTTGCAGTTCATATATACTATCAGAACTAAATGCCAGAGGTTAGGGGAAGGGGTTCAGGGCAGAGAGGCAGAGGAAGGGATGGGGCAGGAAGAAGATCAGATGTAAGTCCTTGGAGGTTTAGACATTAGTCCATGGAGGTTTGAGGGTGGACCCACAGAGATTCAGACAGAAGTCCGAGATGAAAAGCAGGAGGTAGTTGAGGATGGGGGAGTATAAGGAAGGGGTGTAGAGTCAGGGCCTTGGTGCAGGACTTATATGTCACACCCTTGCTCAAGTCCAGCCCAAGTTGAAAAGAAGAAGGGTAGGATTGGCTGTTCTAGAGTCAATATACAAACTGAGGTTTACAGAATGTGTCTAAGGGCTTTATATACTGTCCTGTATTCAGAATTAGGTATAATAAATCTACAACAAAAGGAGAAGTAAGGATTGTACTGGTCCAAAAGAGTCGCTAGTGAGGAATGCTAGAAAAGAGGGTCAACAGCAACATATGAGTTGACCACTTAGCACTAGGCATTGAATACACAGATCATAGGTGGTGGTCAAGGTCCCAGTGTTTAACCAACCAATCAGAATCAAGCCCAAAGGTCATGATGCAAAGTTCAGGAAATGTGATGCAGAGTATATGGAGATGAGTCAGGGTAGGGTTTGGGGTACCTCAAGAAAATCAGGCAGGGTCAGGGGACAGAACATGACACCATCCCTATTCCCTTATTTACATTCTGGTAACCTGCCCTCAAGTATGCCCTTTTCTATAAATACAGCTACTTCCATGTACATAGCTTCTCACACTTGTTCTATACAATATCACACTTTACTTATGTCCTGGATATTGAGGCCTAAGTCCCTCAGTTCTAAGTATCATCACTTGGGTCTCTAGAGGGCCATTCCCCTAGTCCCTGGTCACTCTAGACATAGCACCTCTTCATGAGTGCCTCCTGAAGTCACCAACCACAGGTTTCACATTTCATGTAACACTTTCTTTGTCTTCATCATTGGACTAGTACTCCTTTAGGTATCTCTGTCATGATGTCTATGTGTTCACTAACTGCCATCTTACTATTGTTCTCCATTTGGTATCTCTTGTTCTCTTCATTGCTATTCTCTTCTATTCTATAACCTTCTATGGTTATATGGTATTGTAATACTTAAACCTTTGCATCCATGTATATAGTCTTTATGCTTGTTCTATGCAATCATACACTTAACTTTGTGTCCTTGAGTTGAGGCTCAATCCCTCAATCCTAAGTATCACCTCTCAGGTCCTCATTTGACCAACTTTCTCATCCCTTGAGTCCCTAGACACAGTGTCTCTTAGTGAGTGCCTCCTAGGGTGACTAAACACAGGTTTTATGTACAACATAATACATCAAGGGAATCCTGATGGGGAGCAGAGGTGATGACAGAGGTGATGAAGAAGATATCAGGGTCATTATGATATGAGTTCAGGATTTAGGGTACAAAGTGTTAGAAATGGGAACACTGAGGGTATGTCAGGGGTCAGGGTGAGGCTCAAGGTGAGGAAATTGGGGCTGAATGGAGATGTGGTTTGCACAGGTCTAACACTGTCCCTGAATTTTTTTCCTACACTTTTTGTACGATTTTCCTACACTTTTGGTACACTCTTGTCAACACTTTTCCTACACTTTTGTCAACACTTTTGGTACGCTTTAGCTACACTTTTGGTACACTTTTCCTACACTTTTTGTACGCTTTTCCTACACTTTT
>JBBPTY010000689.1:0-14560 GCA_038094335.1 Tylopilus aff. striatulus | reverse complement strand
CCATTGAATGGCAAGTAACCCCAGGAAAGAAGATGGGCCCTGCCGATGCACTTTCCAGAAAGGACGACATAGACACATCCACTGACAACTCCAACACCCCTATCTGTCCTGAACCCACCATCATCAATGCCCTCGATCTCACCCTCGCCCGCCACATTCAAAAGTCTTCGGCCAATGACCCCTTGGTACTCAAGGCCATTGAAAATCTCCACAAAGGAAACCCACTATTCCCCTGGTCCAAATTCTCAGACTGGACCTACCATGACAACCACCTATACTATAAACATTGCATGTACATCCCCCCTTCGGAACGTCCTGCTATACTCCAATTTCTCCATGAAGCCACTACCTCCAGCCATGCTGGACGATATCACACTCAGGCCATTGTTGAACGAGACTTTTGATGGCCAGGTCTAGCCACCTTTGTCAAAAACTTCATAGCAGGATGTGCTACCTGCCAACAGAACAAGGTTAACACACACCCCACCATCCCAGGAATATCCCCTATCATGTCTAGCACCACCCTACCATTCAAACAAATCTCCGTGGACTTGATCACCGATCTCCCCCTCTCTCACGGATATGATTCATTAATGGTCGTGGTCGACCATGGCCTTACTAAGGGGATAATCCTCATCCCATGCTCTAAGACCATTGACACTACAGGAGTTGCCTCCGCTGTAGGAGCAAGAAGCTCTCTACGGTTACAAACCCCTAGTCCCCAGCTTTTCATTCACAGGTCCCTGGTCAAGCCCAGCGATGCCCCGAGTCAAGAGTGTCATGCCCGAGTCAGTCGCATTGGTCAAGTAGCACCGACCAAGTATGGTCTGGTGGTTTCTAGTTCTCTCGCAGTAAGTTTTAGTTGCTATTCACGTCAGTTCACATTAGTAGACTGCGCGGTCAAGTATGAACCGAGTCCAAGTGCTTAGATAGTCCAAGTCGGACCGTCCGAGGCCCGGTAGCAGCGACCGCGTGGCTGCACGCACGGTGTCACTCGGACAAATTCGTTGGGCTTCGGGCTAAGCTGCTACCCACATTTTGTAGCCTTAGTAGTACCTTCTTACCTACGCAGTTGGCCCTTGTCATCGGACCGGGCGGTGGTACCTTTTTTTTTAGTTTCTCTCGTACAGTCTCGGGTGTGCCCGGACTATAAAGCCATGTACACGGCACCTAATAAGCAGCTTTTTAGGACGGAAGAGACTACGAGTAAGAGTCTAGGGAAGCTCAACAACAAGTGACCACCGTAGGTCCATACTTATACTCTCCTTCCTTCTCTTTCGTGCACCTGGCTGGTACTTTGCCCGGCTCGGTAGCCTCTCTTTCCGTGCATTCGTACCCGGAGTCACTCGGACTCATCCTTTTCTTCACTCGGGTTGGTCAGCCCTCCCTTGTTAAGTCTACCTTTGCAGAACTAACTCCGCAGGAAACCTTTGGGATGATCACTCACCCCTTCTTCCCTTCCTCTTCTTTGCTTGCACTACGGCGCTCCCTTGGAGTTCTGCCGCAAGATATACTTTTGTTGTCTTACACCGCATTCACCAACCATGTCTTCAAATGCTTTGGCCTCCATGACTCCCTTATTTCTGATCGAGGCCCACAATTCACATCCGCCTTTGCCAGAGAACTGGCTAGAATTCTCAACTATGATGTCTGCCTCTCAACCGCATATCACCCACAATCTGATGGACAAACTGAATGAACCAATCAGGAAATTGAAACCTACCTTTGGATCTTTTGCACTAACAACCCCAAAAGCTGGTTGGAACTCCTCCCCACAGCTGAATTCCACCACAACTCAGCTCCCCACTTGTCTACCAAAGTATCTCCATTCTCCCTTCTCCTAGGTTATGAACCCAGAGCCTATCCCCCACTAGGCAAGACCTTCCTACCTGCCCTCCAAAGCCATCTGTCTTCGTTAGAAGAAGCTCGAAAGGAAGCATTAGCAGCACATGAGACCACTCATCGGATCATGATGGAAAGAAGCACCAGGAAGTTCTCCCCCTGGAAGGTCGGAAATAAAGTCTGGTTGGAAGCCACCAATCTTCGCCTCCATTACCCCTCTAGGAAGCTAGCTCCCAAACGACACGGTCCCTTCGAAATTACACAGGTACTATCCCCACTAACCTACCGGCTGAAACTCCCTCCCACATGGAAAATCCACAATGTCTTCCATGCATCTCTTCTGTCATCCTACAAGGAAAACTCTACCCACGGCCCTAACTTCCTTCGCCCCCCTCCTACCCTCATTGAATCCGAAGAAGAATACAAAGTTGATCGGATCATATCCCATAGAAACGTCGGACGAAGTCGGAAGTACCTGGTCGCATGGAAAGGATACTCCTCCACCGAAAATACCTGGGAACCAGAATCTAACCTCCGACACTCCACCCACCTCCTGTCACAATATAAGAAGGACCAGGCGATCAAATAATTCTTCCAAGAGGACATTGTAAGACAACGAAAATATATCTTGCGGCAGAACTCCAAGGGAGTGCCTAATGCAAGCGGGTAAAAGAAAGAAGAAGGGACGAGTGATCGTTCCAAAGGGTTCCAACTCGATCTGCTCAATGGGAGTTGTCTAAACAAGGGAGAACACTAAGAGCTAAGTCTTCCGAGTGAAGACTGCACAACCCGACCGAAATATGATGAGTCCGAGTGACTCTGGGTGCAACTGCACGGAAATAGGGGCCTCCAGACTGGACGAAGTACCAGCCGGGCAGAAAACGATACGAAAAACGATAGACGAAAGACCTATGGCGGTCACTTACTGTTGAGCTTCCCCGGACACTCACTGGTAGTCTCTTCCAAAGGGGAAAACTTTTTATTAGGTAGTCCGTACATAGTTTTTATAGTCTGGGCATACCCGAGACTGTATGACACAGAAATACGAAAAAGGGTAAAAGCAGGGTAGCTACAGTGTCTGGAACCTGAGGCGACTGTGCCCAAGTCCAAACAACATGCCGGCTACCTGCCGTGCGTGGTACAACAGTCCAAAAATAACATTGTCGACCCGAGCAACTCAGTGCGCACGGCTATATGACGGTGACTACCGACCCTTGGGCAGACTTACTCGACTACTCTAAACACTCGGCACTGGGCCTGACTTGCTCGTACTCGCCTACTAACTTGAATAAAACGCTTATCCGAACTGAAGACTTACTCAGGTAAATCCTAAACACTCGGGCCGTACTTGGCCGATGAATCTTGACCGACACGACTTACGCGGGCATGACACTGTGGGTTCAGGGCATCGCTGAGCTCGACTAGCGACTTGTGGGTGAAAAACTGGAGAAGGGGGACTTGCAACCGTAGAGAGCTCCTTGCTCCTACAACGTGGTGTCTCTACATGAAGTACCCCCCTCGCATGACTAATACTGAATCGCTTCCATTTATCCATCCCATCCCAAAACCTTTCTGGACCATCCACCGCCTTTTTCTCCTCTACATCTCTATAGGAATCCTCTGCACCCTCGGCGTCATCACCGCCATTATTCTATCTGTCACTTTACCATGTCAACCCCGAATCCCTATGCTAAATGCCTCCAAGAGCCTGCCAAGGAAGCAGATCTCGTATTGCTCAGACTCACCCTCTCGGATAGCAGACTTATCACCAACCTGGAAAATCTTATGGACACCGACTCTCCTCTTCTTTCTCTCATCTCTGCTTTTCTAATTCAACAACGACTCATTTCTTTCTCTTCTTTCCTAAGGAGTCACCGTTCTCTCTCTCAAACAGAACACCGCTTCTTTGTCTCTGCCATCACCCACCTCCAACTCGACCTGGACCATCATCTCCTCTTCGCAATGCATCAACTCCATCTGTTAACGACGGTAGTGGAGCTAGACAACTCCCTTCATACCTTTGGCCAAACTCGTATCCCAACAACCCCTTCCTCCCCCGCCCCCTCTCCTCCCCAATCCCTGCCCACCTCGCCTCACCCTCCCACTCACAGTTGAAGTCCCACTCTCATTCCCAACCCTACCATTTTACAAGTTGCCATCTCTTCGGCCCCACCTGATGATACACACCCTCGTTACTCCTTTCTTGGTCTCCCGCCCACTCCTCCGGACTATCAACCACTGGACTATGGCCCAGACAACCCCCTTTGCCTCACCCCGGGCGACGGACGTGCCTATACTATCATGGTTAACTCTCGAAGAGAATGTAACCCCCTTCCTCTGGTGGAACGACTTTCCTCTCCCTCTCCCACTCTGATCTCTGATAACATAGAAGAGGACACTACTTGGGACGAATCAGCTTATAGCAACACCACTGGATCCCCCGGGCATGGGGCGAGAAATTAGTTCGAAACTGGTACTTCAAACATAGGAAGGGAGTAATGTTACAGTTGTCCATCTGTATTCCTTTATGTCGCATCGTTGGTCTAGATCCTTGCCTTATTTAGCCCTTCTTGTTCTCTCTATAAGGACACTATCTCCCTGATCGCTTCTCTTGTAGCGACCCTGTATCCCCACTTACCCACACAGCTTCTAGTGTTCCCACTTGTTCTCTCATATTCTATTTGCCTGCCCTTATGTGAACTCAGTTCACAATATATACCGTAGCATCCATGTATGTACCTTTTCTCACGCTTGATCTATGCAAATATATGCTTTATCTTGTGTCCTTGGGTGCAGGCCAGTCCCTCCACTTTAAGTATTGCCTAAGCAGATCTTCCACAGATCCTTCCCTTTGTCCCTTGTAGTCTCTAGACGCAGAGCCTCTTCGTGAGTGCCTCCTAGAGTGAATTACCACAGGATCTAGCGTACCGCATAACAATCCTTGTAGCTTGAGTCTACACTCATACCTGCCTGGTCCAAGCATAACAAGATGTTGATTTCAATGGCATATTGAACAAAATGAGTACAGACAACACACTAAAGAACATCATACAAGGAGTCATTGTATATATTATACAGACCAGTACTACTATCAATGCACAAAGGATCAGAATACATTAAAAAAACTACCTGGATCTCCAGCTCATCTCTCATCAGGCAAGCTAGATTGGTTTGTAGCATTGATGGTGATTGATATGATGTAATCATTGGCACTGATGGATTTCCATGATTGAGGGACTGAAATGATAGAGTGACTGGTTGAAGAGCTACTGAATAAAATGGGGTTTGATGATACAATCAAGAATTCATCAGATATGAATACTATATTAGAATGATTAGCAGTACTGCAGGGAAGTAAGACATTGGCTACAATATCAGGGTCTGTGGTAGTTCCAGTATTGATATCCCTTGATTCTGAATAGACTGAAACATCAAGTACTTGCCATACTACATTTGTGCAAAATATTAACAGGCAGATGACTCCAATAGCATATAGACCTAACATATATCAGGGCTGGTCATAAATATGTCCATCATATATACCCTGGCAGAAGAAAAGAGTTGAGAATGGAAATTTAGGATTGGAATAGCATCTGAGATGAATATGGTCATGGGTGGCTTTGAAGGGGCTTCTGGTGCAATTGTGGAACTGGAGAAAACAACATTGGCAATACAGTGAAGTGCATAGGTCAAGCCATTTATAACCATGGTTTGACCAGCAGACCCTGTGCCACAATAACTCTGCTTGCTGGAATATGATGACTCTAAAGGCAAACAGGAGCTGTGCTAGGGGGAAAGGGAAAGCACTTTGAGGACCACCAGATAAGAGATGTGAAACAGGATGCTTTATATTGTAGAATATTGAAAGTTGTATGTTTCAATAGCAGAGGTAACATCCTTGAGCATAAGATCCTAACTGAGATTGGATAATGATATGGAAGTGGCAGGATAACTCATTTAGGAATGAGATGTCACAAAGGTAGTAGAAGAATAGACTCCAGTTAAATGTCCATTGTAGTCTTCCTCAACTGCTCCTTCAACTGGTGCTTCAAAGCTTAAATTTCCTTGTGCTTTACCAGTAGGAAAATTTTCTTGGACCTTGAAGTAATATATCCAGTTCATGTTCCAGAAATTCACCATTTTCTTGCCAACCTGCAGATGGTGCATAAGAAAATATAGTATTTACATTTTAGAGTACTCATCATAAAGTCAATCCACAGATTTCATACTTCAGTTTCTGATGCAAATGTAATATTGATACCATGGATGGGATCCCAATAACAGCCTAATTGGTTGTAATATGTCTCAATTGTGGTATACATCCTTTTGAACTATCAGAAACATAATAACATTAAATCAACATGCAATCAATCAAAGAAATACTTATTGTGTTCCATTTTGGAAAAACACTATGTATCATCTTGGATCCATCAAGCTTTTTATAAACAATCTGGTAAATACTTTGAGAAAATCAGTCAGCCTTGCTAATCCTAGACCTATGCTTTCTTAGGCAATCAAACATCACACAGCTTCATCAGCCATCCAGTTTTTACAAATTTATTTGTTGGCAGTTAACATATCAAGTACATAGTAGCCACAGAGTAAGGCAATGTTTGCAATTCCAATGAGTAGTCATTCAAGAGAATCAAGGAAGTGAGGGGAAGGAGTGGTGAGAATATGAAGCAACAGTGAAGACACCTGGGTAAGGGTTGGACATACTCAAGACTATAAAATAAAAATGTATAGCAAAATTAAAACCATATTTTCATAAGTATCAGAAGTTGAAGTAACTACATATATCTAAAGGGTAAAGGGTCCTTAAACTAAAAGTGTCTAAATGGCAAGTTCTGAGGCTAATAATAAACCTGACTGGTTTGAGTGCCCAGGTCCAGGTTGTCTACACCCGAATGAATGGAAATAGCCCCATTTATGCCAAAAGAAGAAAATAGGACAAAACAAACACTTCTCAGTAAAAAAAACACTTTGGATCTTTGTGTCCAAACTTGTGAAAGGGACTCAACCAACTTAATCAGGTCAGTCACCTTGGGCAGACTCAGGCAGGCTCAGCATAACTTAGGACTTCTTCCAGTGGACAATAGACAACCTAGAAAACTGTTACAATTCATACTTCTTGGGTTATCTTTTTCTTCTACTTAGCTAGCCTTGCATATTACATTGTTAAATTCTTACATTTTAGGCTTCATCTACATCCTTACCACACAACCAGTACTTCTTGTCCTTCTATTCTTATGGCCATCTCTGAGGCCTTTCATGGTAATCACCATCATGCCTCTTATCTTCTATTATTACTGACACTTCTCTTCTTATTGATCCCCATGTCTTCTTTACTTTTTAACTTCTAACCACTATAGTTTTCTTACTTAGTCTTGGTCTGTGCACATATCTCAAACATATATAAAAACCATGCATGTAACTGTAGTCCTCATCTTGAATATTACTTTGTCATCCACTCAAGTTAGCAAACTCCTAAATCATTTACTTGGCTTGTAAAACTAAGGTTCTCACTCAACTTTTATCTTCTAACTTGAATATAAATTGAAGTCTATATAACACCTACCTGGCTGAATGTAACAAAAACTAGAAATCATGCAAAACATGACTTACAACTGTAGCAAGCACTAAGCTCCTACAATAGTACATAATCACTAGTAATGCAATTCCATAGCAATCAATTTTTCCACTATTTTCACAAGATGGTATTTATATTCTCCTTATCACCAATTTATATGACATTTGTCAAACCCCCTGGTGCTGATGATCTGTCTCCCAAGATACAAACCAATCCTAAATTTTGGCCCTACTTCAAAGATGCAATTGATGCCATCAATGGCAATCACATTCTAATTGCCCTTCCTATCTATACAGCTTCTGCATATCAAAACTGCAAAGGTTTCTTGTCTCAGAACTGTCTCTTCACATGTGACTTCAACCTCCATTTCACATACACTGACAGGATGGGAGGAGTCCACATCAAATTTCCAGGCTTTTGGTGATGTATGCATATATAATCTAAAGATCTGCTATATCCATGCCAACCCCATTCCCATCACCTCTAATCTCCATCTCTTGTAGCCCTTCTCCATCATATTTTGTTTCCCATTACCTCCAATCCCACCTCCACATCTCCATGCACAGACCTCCAAACACATCCCATTTCCTGGCATAAACCTCCAATCCCACCTCCATTCTCCATCTCCAATCCCATTCCTGGATGATCCTCTTAGGTTCAATTCTATCCTCTGCATATCCACCTCTCCCCTCAGGCTTCCCTGCCCATCTCCACCCACCTCCAACCTGATACCTTGCATCCTTCTCCTTTCCCTTCTTTCATAGATACATCATTCCCTTTCACTTGACCATAGCCTTCCAGCTATCAGTTATCTTCCCCTTCATATTCTATAAACATACCCTTTACTTGTAGTATACCATATGCTTACATTCCTCATGTAGTACATTTGGTCCTAGCATTCCTCACTACACCTATAAACTTTGCCTTGGACTTCATTCCATTCATTCTATCTTTTCAAATACATACATACCTCCATATTGACTTACCTCCAAACTTAGTATATAGCCTCATCTACTCCTTCAATGTACTCAGCTTATTTATTCAAATCATCAAATCAAAATCCACTCATATCCTCATCTCCTCCTACAAGTTCCCTTTGAATACTCATCTCCACTCCTCCTATCTCTGAAACAAGGATCAGACCTGAGCAAGGGCATGACACATAAGCCCTATGCCAAGGCTCCTTGTCCTCCTGGCCTCTTCCTCAGTGCTCCAACTCAATCCTGATATTTTCTATCAATCCCCAATTGACCTCCATTCCTCTGTCCTTCAAACCTCTCAAAAACTGCAGGAGAGAACCCTTGGGTTTTCCAAATCCCAACTCCACTTATAGCCTTTCCTCTAAAGCCCTATGGCTCTCCACCTCCTGCTCAGGACTTGTTAGGAGAACCCTCTACAAACTCCTATGGAGAACTTCAGGTCTTGTTCTCTAACCTCTGCACTTACTCCAGACTCTTAGGATTTCATCCAAGAGTTCACCCACATTCCCCTTGTATTCCCAGGTACTCTCCTGCACCTGATTTTTACTCCTTCAATGAAAAAGACATCTTTCTCACAACTTTCCTCCTATAAACTCTGTCCCTCTGCTGTCTTCTCCACTCCAATCTTCATTCCTTCTTTATTAATTTGATATATGACAAGATCCCTGAAAAAAAATACCTTTTGAATGATATTGGATTCTTGTTCAGGCCATTCCTACTTGGTCCTTATCAAGGAGTCTGGTATCACCTGCTGAATGGGACTGGACAAACATGCAGTAAGTACTCTTGATGTCTTTTCACCTAAACTGAGAAGCTTTGCATAGACCAGTTAATTAGCAATAGCTATTCAACCTGTGACATGCCTCAGCACAAGATGCCATTGAATGCACATTCAGGGTATTGAAAAAATGCTTCTGCATTCTTCTTTTATCATTTCCATACTCACTCAACATTTAGACATAAATTCCAGTTGTATTATATGCAATTCACAATTTCATCCTTCTGCATAACCCAAATAATCAGGCAAATGCTGATGATAACCCCATTCCCAGCTTGGAAGATAAGGCCATTGATGGTAATCATACCAAAGATGAGAGCAAAGACACAAATCTGCATGACAGGATTGCTGGCATACTGTGGGACAATTATGTTGAAGTTAGGCATGCTCAAGAGTTACATTCAGACAGTGAGAGCAACATGTAGTTGCAACAGAAATCTGTTTTCTTCTAATAATACCAAAGTATGAAAACATCATAAATTGTACATAGCTAAGTAAGAGAATTTAGAATGATATAAAGTACAAGTTAGCATAGTATGTATTTGGATCCATATCTGCCATCATTGTGACCCAAGACTGAAGCAGAAAGCAACATCACTGTAGTATTCTGTGTAGTAAAGCTCCCCTCACTACCAAAAACACCCAACATGTTACCAACATCATGGTCTGAGGAAAACAAGGATGAAGAGGGTGTAGACATATAAGGAGAGGACAAAGAGAATGAAATGGACAACAGAGTAGAAACTGGGACCAATGACACATCCTCTAATACCAGGCCACTGCCATGTTGTGGTGAACAAGAGAGTCAGTCAGTTCTGTATAAGTCTGACAAAGTGTGCTATTGTCCATAAATTTGAGTGCAAGCTGGACATAGATGTTAGGATCCAGTCCAATATTATGTTGAGATTTGCTATTGCTTGTGATTGGAATGATGAAGGATTGAATAAAAGGGTAGTTGTTACACTTGGTCTGGGTAGGATCAAGCAAGAACTCAAAGATGAGGGTCAAGGGTTCTGTCTACTCAAAAGGGTGCACAGCAGCTGTATTACTAAGAGATTGTAGGCAACTTAGTAGGAATTAAACCTGGCTAAGTGGAAGCTAGAGTGAAGATCAAGGAAGGGTTCTGAAGGTAAAGACCTGAAGAACATTGTAGATATGATTCAAGTAAAACTAGCTTAGAGATTACATGTGGTAGAACCCTACTCTAAATAGAGTGTGGAGTGGCACACAGACCAAGGCCATATATGATACACAAGACAATTAAGGAAGTGAGGAAATTATTGTATGATATAAACAGTCAATCAAGAAGTCATACAATATATAGGATTGGTAAGCAAGTGCAGAGGGAACAGAAGATGACAAGAAAGGCATGAGTCAAGAGATAAAGAGGAAAAAGGGGGGCAATCATAACAGTAGTAAAAGCAGGAACAGTGTTGGATGAAGCCAACAAGACAAAACACTCTTTGAAGCCCTTCATGCAGTCCATTTCTCAGTCAATGACATCCATCATTCCTGTTAGTGCAATAGTGCTAACCATAGTTAACTTTGCATGGGTAACTTTAGACCATTTACTGCCATAGGTAAAGGAAACAACAAAGGACTTGTCAACAATAGTAGGTGTCCTTTGTCAGCCCTTATTCATCATGCTCTTGGACACAGATGTAAGTGGAGTTGTTTGAAAGGAGGGAGGAGAATGGCAGGACATGTCTGAAAAAGTACAACCTCTACTTGCAGTGAAACAAGAATGTTGGTGTGTGGTCATAGGGGAGGTTGCATGATTGATCTGACTGTTCATGAACATAACACTATGTACTGCTGCCATTTGAACAGAAAGGTTTGATGAAATAATATCCCTTTCAAGCTTGATCAGGTGGTTGATATCAAGGTAATAATTCTACTGCATTATAGTCTGAGATGTGGACTGGGATGGAAAGATAGCACTGGGGGTATTATTGCTGGTAGACTCATCAGTGAAGAGTACAGAGGCATCACCATTGGTTTGATCATACATTATGTCTGAACCTGGAAATGTATTTGATCTGCCCTACTGCAGCTCACTGAGTCACAACTCAGTCATATATGCAGTACTACCATCAGCACCAGATGTTCTGGCACATAAGTCAACCATCTACAAATAAAACAGCCACCCTGTGTTCTGAAACCCTGTAATCAAATGGCCCTAGAATTGGATTAGTATGACAGACTTTAGTTAAATAGACCAAGTGACATACACCAGGATGAGTTGTTATGTATTGTTTCCAAGTGGCAACTACCATTGCTGATGACCCATCAATATCTGCATCATGAGTCACAGACCATCCTCCATGTCCAGATTTATTGGAATAAGCCTCTATCATCTGGTAAATGTGTTTGGCCTTTCAATACACATATATTAAATTGTCAATGCAATAGCAAAGGCACACATAATGACATACCATGGTAAACTTGCTTTGAAGAGATGAACTAGTCCTCCTAGTACTGAGGATATTTGCCACATGATTGAAAACTGCCAGAGAGAAGCTGTTTGTCTGCCCCATCTTTGCTTTGTATTTGATGAGACAGCTAAGCATTTGATGGACTTGTTGTGTTGGTATAGTTTCAACCTCATGCTGAGTCTTGTGAATGCATGAGTTGAGTCACTTTGATACTATAAAAGAGAATGAAGGAAAAGAAGCCAAGTAGGAGATGGTGCAGGTCAAGGGTAGTAGGGTGTAGGTGATGGTCTGAGGGCATCCTGGGTGTTGGGATGGAAGGTGAATATTCAGACTCTGCTTACATTGGTTATGAGGTAAATTCTCCTGTCTGAAGCATGGAGATTAAGGCATGACTGCAACCAAGGTAGTACCCGAGCTAGGTGACATAGCAGGCTACATTATGAGGATGTTGACTGTATACATGGCTATGCTAGCACTACTACCTTCTGTTGAGCTGTACATCTCCATAGTGGAGTAGCATGTTATAGACAGTGCTCACACACAGGAAGTGGTGCTCTGCTCACCTGAACAGTTAGAATCATTAAAACAAGCTGCTATATTGCAGTAGGACTTGTATTCCTTATATATGTACAGGAATGGTGTGTGTAAACAGATTACTTACAGCGGTTTGCAAAAGTCTGCAGAAAGTGAATCAGAAAAAGTCACACCTCGGGGACAGCCGGACAAGGACCCCAGGCACATCTGAGTGTAGAAGCAGTGGGGTGTAATGTTACTACATTCTTACTAGTATGTCCAACACTGAGGTGGCTAATCCTCCAAGACAGTATGCCTTTACTGTTGCTCTCACTCTCTACTCTACTATCAAACCAACATCAAAGGGCAGGGCTGCCACCAAGCGACAAGAGAAAACAGTGAAAACGAAGGAACTACTCTTTGCATTCGACAAGACCAACTACCTCGACTTTCTAGAAAGTATCCTCAAAAAACATGGAAAATCCCATTACAAAGTCTCAGCCAAGCAGCACTTCTCATTCAAGTTCATTACATCCAAGACAAAGTGGTATGCATACATGCCAAATTCTATTCATGACCTCACAAAAATTTTAGTCAGCATGCAAGTGAGGCCATGGATGTCAACAACAAGGCAGACTACAAGGAGATGGTATAAAAAATTGTAGACATTGGTAACTCTAGCACTACTGGCACAAAGATTTTTGTCGACATGAAGCACATTGAAAAGCTGCTGGCACATCAGGCCAATGACAACTCTGGTGACGATAAATCAGACCTGTCAGACAACAACAAGGTATGCTCTCATTTCTTGGTTACTGACCTAATTCTAATGTGATTCCCAAGGATATGCCATCAACCACTTCAGATCTAGATGCATGACTCACTCAGTGGCACATCAAGCTCAACACCAAGTACAAGAATGACCACAGTGAAGGTCTTACATATCTCTCACCGTCGGGAACTGCAATTCCACTTACACCGGCCATGGTACTTGACTGGGCATGTGCACTGGTACATTCACAGTCAAAGATTCAAGTTGAATTACTAATGTGTATTTACTAGGACGAAGGGCAGGCGACATTGCAAATGCCACCCAATCTCCCATCATTTGATGTTGCCAATAAAGCAATGTTCCTGCACCCCATACACAAGGCACAGGCCACTCCGCCACCACCATCAACCCCTGGACCCAATCTCAACACACTCACCTTGGCCCTCATCCTCCAAATGTTGGCAAACACTGGCTTATTTTCTCAGTTGGGTGCTGCTCATTCCACTCCACCTACTCCAGTCCCTTCCAGTAACACCACCCCATCACACTAATACAGAAAAACCAACATCACCCCCAATTCTGTCCCCATCCCAGCTCTCTCGGTTTCTCAAGTATGTTAAATCAGAACTTCACGTTCACAATGCAACAGCCTATGAATGAAAACTTGCCGAGCAACATATCAGCCCTGATATTTTCAATGTCGTCAATGACAAGACCCTTTTGGGAATTGGAATCCCAATGGGCGATATAGTCTGTCTGAAGCAAGGCTTGATGGCCTGGTGGAATGGTCCAGAGGCAAAACAAAAACAAAGTGACATGAACCAAAGTACAGCCAGCTGAACGAAGTCACCATCCCTCCCACCTCAGAAAAAAGTGGCCTACAAGAAAAAATATCATGGTGGTGGTGGTTTCTGTTTCACAGCACCTCCAATGATACCAGGCAACGACAATGCACCAAAGGACTACAACCTTTGGTACGAGTCCACCAACCACAATGTCTGGCTTCCTGTTCCACACAGTTTCATCATCTGTGAGGAGGAGGAGGATGATTTCAATTTTTTCAATTAGTACCTTTACTGTCTATGTTGTCATCGAATACAGTGTCCCACACTATTTACTTTGTCATTGAATATAGTGTCGTGTCAAGTCCCTTCAAATGCTAGCAGCTCATCAAAACAATTTCATTCACAAAAACAAGTCTGTAGTACATCACACAATACTACTATACAATATAACCTGACACCCAAAAATAACCTTCTACCTTGTCAGGAGTGATGCTTTGACAGGCATGAGTGATGGTCATCAATAAGAAGTCATTGGGGTGGCACCGAAAGTAGGCCTTGATAGCAGAGAAAGCTTGTTCAATTGGGTTGTAATCTGGTGAGTAAGGTGGAAGAAAAATGAGTTTGCAAACTAAAAATGATAGTTAGTACACAAAATAGGAAGAGTAGAAGCTAACACACGGTGCAAGTCTTCGACTAGAGCACAGACTTCCTCACTATGGTGAATCCGACAGTTGTCCATAATAATTATGCTGTGCAGGCCAGGATACAGGTTGGTGAATGGCATCTGTCCAAAATGAATGCATAGATTGAGTAAAAGACAGTAGTGAAGCAGGAAAAACTCACCACATGCTCCTTGAGAAACCTC
>JBBPTY010000688.1:0-14566 GCA_038094335.1 Tylopilus aff. striatulus | reverse complement strand
GTTTTACCTAGATGATGTTACAGTGGCACCCTTGTCCATGAACATTGCCTTAAAGGTGAAATGTACCTGGACCTGGGAGGAGTGGCACTGTCATCTTGGACACATAGGCATAAGTGGCCTAAGAAACCTACATGGTAAAAACCTTGTGAATGGCTTCTTCTTACGAGAAAGTCCACAAGAATTCGAGTGTGATGCTTGCATACAGGCAAAAGCAACCAGAAATCCTGTGCCCAAGACGAGTAAGCACCGTGAATCCAAACTGGGTGCACTCACCCATACGGACATTTGGGGACCTGCTTGCACCCCTTCGCTGTGTGGTTACTGATACTATGTATCATTCATTGATGATGCAAGTTGGAACTGCACAATATCATTCATGAAATCAAAAGACGAAACCCCATCTAAACTTAAACAATATCTTACCTTAATTGAGCACCAGCACTCATTCACTCCCAAAGCGATATGCTGTGATAATGGGTGT
Source organism: Tylopilus aff. striatulus (assembly GCA_038094335.1). Taxonomy (NCBI): domain Eukaryota; kingdom Fungi; phylum Basidiomycota; class Agaricomycetes; order Boletales; family Boletaceae; genus Tylopilus; species Tylopilus aff. striatulus. Next base: position 14,085 of record JBBPTY010000688.1, on the reverse strand, counting down.
GAATACATCAACAAAGACTTACATGGCTGGTGCCTGGATCGCGGCATTGAACTCCAAACAACAGCACTGCATACGCCTGAACAGAATGGTGTTGCAGAGTGCTGGAACAGGACAGTGACAGAATTAATGCAAGCAATGATGTTCACATACAAAGATGATGTACCTGAGGAGTTGTGGCCCGAAGCCATTGCACACACAACCTACATCAGGAACTGCGCTTACACAAGATCCTTACCAGATAATACCCCAATGGGGAAATGGTCAGGGAAACGACCCGATGTGTCTTCAATCCAAGAGTTTGGGTGCCCTGTATGGATCCTTAACCAGGAACTTAATATCTCCAAATTGGGGGAGAAAGCAAAACAATTCACCTTTGTGGGTTATGAAGATGGCCCGAATGTGGTCAAATACTATGACAAATCAAAGAAAACTGTAAAAGTCAGCCGTGAATTCTGCTGGCCCATGACAGCAACATTACCCACACCAGGACACCAGTTTGAGGGGGAGGACGGGACGATGGCCAAACCTCCATCAAGCGTGCTGGACCAAGCAGGATCAAAACAGAAGTCACCTGACGAAGCCGGCAGAGAAGTCAGTAAACGCACAAAAATGGAGCAGGTAAATTCATCTGACTACCCAGAGGTAAATGACTGTGATTGGCAGGATGGGATGACGGCCAAACCTCCATCCCATAAACAAAATGAGGTGAGAAATGAGGAAAACATTCCTCGACCACCAATCCATCTGGAAACACCAAAATCTGTAGATCTGGGGGATGATGACACCCCAGACCTGTACACACTGGATGATGACAATGATGACACATCTGAGATTGCTGAAATGGCAGCAAGAGCTGCTGCTGTATATATGGCATTCACTGAAACAAATATCAGTGCCATGGACCCAAAATCCCTGAAGGAAGCAATGTGCTCACCTGAATGGCCCAAATGAGAAAAGGCGATCCAGGTGGAGCTCGAGACACTCCAAAAGATGGGTACCTGGAAGCTGTGTGACCCATCAAAAGGGTGTAAGCCCATATCTAATAAATGGGTTTTTGTTAGAAAATATGATAAAGATGGAAACTTACAGAAATATAAGGCCCATTTAGTGGCCCAAGGGTTCAGCCAAATACCTGGCATGGACTATAATGAGACATTCTCACCTGTCATATGACTTGAGACAATCCGAGCAATTCTTGCACTCGCTGTAGCTGAAAATTGGGAAATCCAACAAATGGATGTCAAAGGGGCTTACCTAAATGGAATCCTAAAAGAAGAAATATACATGGAACAGCCTGAAGGTTACAGCGATGACACTTCTCAACTGTGTCACTTAATTAAAACACTATATGGACTTAAACAGTCCAGTCGAGAATGGAATGAAGAGCTTGACACCAAGCTCAGCTCAATTAACTTTAAATGATTGTATTCAGACCCATGTGTCTACATACGAAAAACTGGAAAAACCATAGAGATCATCACCGTATGGATAGATGACCTACTACTGTTCACAAACTCCAAAGAACGAATGACTAAGCTAAAGATGGACTTAAAAGGGCTCTTTGATATCACTGATATAGGCAAGCCCAACAAGCTTGTTGGCCTGGAATTCACTCGGGATTGAGAGTGGGGTACCCTTACTATCAAACAGACTCAATACATCGAGAGCATGCTCGAGCGATACAATATGCTCGATGTGAACCCAGTGTTAACCCCACTCAACCCTAATGTTAAACTCCAGCCGAGACAGGCAGGCACTGAGCCAGAGTGTGGGAATTATGCATCCCTGACAGGGTCACTCATGTATGCCACAATCGGAACTAGATCGGATATTGCATATGCCATCAACAAACTATGTTCGTTCAACAATAACCCAGATTTGGTACACTGGAGTGCCGCCAAGCGTGTCCTACGATATTTGAAAGGCACAAAAGACCTTGGTATTACATACAGAAAACAAAATGTTAATGGAGAATTCTATGGCTATGCAGATGCCAGTTTTGCGTCCAATCATGATCTAACATCGACCAGCGGAAGTGTCCTCATGTTAAATGGGGGTGCTGTCACCTGGTGCTCCAAAAGGGAATTATTGCCTGCATTAAGCACTGCTGAAGCCGAATTCACCTCACTGGCTCATGCTGAAAAAGATATCATTTGGCTCAGAAATGTATACAAAGAAATTGATTACGAGCCACTATTCTGTATGGCGACAACAGGTCTGCTATTGCAATCATGACGAACACTCAATTCCACAAACGGGCCAAATATTTTGACCTAAAGAACTTACATATGCGAGAATCCATCAAATTAGGGTGGCTTACTCTCGTTTATTGCCATACAGATGACATGACAGTGGATATATTAACCAAAGTGCTGCCACACAACAAGCATTCCCAACACACGAAAGGCCTTGGCCTATGCTCGGCTTGAGGGGGAGTGTTGGAGTGCAAGGACCCAATGGCAATCAAAGCTCGGCATGTGACACAAAAATATATTGGTCTGTAATTGTCTCAGCAAGATGAGACATATTCTATGGACTTACTGAAGCCCATTGAATAGCAGAGGTATATAGCTAGGTCAGTAGCTAGGGGTACATAATAATCGAATCCTGCCTCTCGCCCCACAAAGGGGTCAATCATCTGAGCTCTAAGTCATCTGTGCTGTCGACTGCACTGTTCCCATGCTACCTTATCGTCAACAATATCTATGTCAGGATTATATATACCTCAACTCACATATCATCTGCAATGCCTATCCTTTGCCCCTGATTTCTGAACTAATCAATAACATGAAAGACTCCACTTGGTTCACCAAATTTGATATTTGATGGGGTTATAACAACATCTGCCTTCAAGAAAAAAACTAGTGGAAAGCAGTGTAAGAAACAAATATCTCATCAGTTGGCTCCAAGAGAAAATGTCAAATCCCATAACTTCCCATATATATATTGAGCATAGATGTTGGATTTCAGATTGGAGATAGATGGGGTGGAGGTATGAAGTTTATAAGGGGTTCATAAGAGGTTGACTGGGGGATGTTTTCTTCAGTGAATGGATTACCTAAGGGGTACAAGGGGATTGGGGGCAAACTCCTGGTGAAGTCCTGAGGGGCTGGGGTAAATCTGGATATTGAGGAGTGAAGTCTGGAGTTTCCAATAGAAGTTCATAGGGAGTATCTCCTAGGAAGTGCTGGGCAGGTGACAGAGATACCACAGGGCTTCAAGGTGGCCTAGGAGCAGAGTTGTGACTCAGGGAAACTGAGGGTTCTCTCCTGTGGCCTCTGAGGGGTTCAGAGGACAAAGGAATGAAGAATGACCAGGGATGACAAGGGGATGTTGAGGTTGGGTTAGAGCACAAAGAGGGAGGCTAGGGGGAAAGGGACCTTGGCATAGGACTTATGTGTCACACCCTTGCTCAGGTCTGGTCCTTGTTTCAGAGGTGGGAGGTGGAGATGAGTCCCCGAGGGAAAGCTTGCTTGGAGGAAGGCATGAGAGGTAAGAAAACAGCAGATATTGGGGATGACAATTTGAATAACTAAGTTAGGGTACATCAGAGGAGTAGAGAGGCTTATATATGAAGTCCAGAGCAAAGTTCAAAAGGAGAAAAGTATGTGCCATGTGGTAGGAGGAAAGGGATGAAGCCCAAAGTGATGTAGGAGCTCAATGCTCTCTACATTTGTAAGTCCCTATTGTGTCTGCTCACAACTTCACAGGTGTCTGGTGTTCCCTCCCCACAAGAATGTCCCAAGTGTCCAGTGTCCATCCAAGTTGGCTGAGTTCACCTGGCCAGTTGTGTGCCAGTCAAGTTGTTCAGATTTCTTAACAGTCTGTTTTCACTACCTTGCTATGCCTGGACCTTTTAGCTGTTACCCTGATTTTGATGTTGCATACTTACCCAGTGGCAAGTGACCATAAGTCAAATCCCATCCCCTCAAAGAAGGAGGGTTTTACAGGGGGTTGAGGGGGTAGAATGGGGATGGATTCTCTGATGGGAGGGGTACATAAAGGGGTACAAGGGGTTTGGGGACAAACTCCTGAGGGACTTCCAAGGGGCTGATGGAAGTCCTGCTGTTGAGGAGCAAAGTCTGGAGTTCCTTATAGGAGTTTGTAGGGGTGTGCTTCCTAGGAGGTCCTGAGTGGAGACAGAGATGCCACAGGATCTTGTGGAGGTCTAGGAGTGGGGTCAGAACTCAGGGAAACCAAAGATTCTCTCTCTTGGTCTTTGAGAGGTTTGGGGGATGAGGGGGACAGAGACCAATCAGGGATTGATGGGGAATGTTAGGGTTGACAAGTGGTGTTGGGATTGGGTCAGAGCACTGAGGGAGAGGCTAGGGGGGCAAGAACCTTGGCATAGGACTTATGTGTCACACCTTGCTTAGGTCTGGTCCTTGTTGCAGAGGTATGAGGGATGGAGACAAGCCCCTAAGGGGTACTTGCTTGAAGGTAGAGTTAAGGAGGTAGAGATGAACTGAATGGTTCAATCATATGGATGGGCTGGACTGTTTGAATAACTGAACTGAGGTACAAAGGAGTGCTACAGGAATCTTATATACTAAGTCTGAATGAAGTCTGAAAGAAGAAATGAACTATGGGCAGTGGTAAGTGAAAAGGGACAAAGCCCAAGGCAGTGTAGGAACTCAGTGTTCCCTACAGTTGTAAGTCCCTATTGCATGTGTTCATAAATTTGCAGGTGTCCAGTGTTCTCCTGTGCAAGAAATGTCCTAAGTGTTCAGCATCCATCCAAGTCTGTCAAGTCTGGCTGGCCCATCATGTGCTGGTCAGGTTGTTCAGACATTTCTAATACTTTGCTTTCACTACCTTATTACAACTGGACTTTTTAGTGGTTACCCTGAATTTGGTGTCACATACTTACCCTGTGGCAAGTGACCATGTGGTAGTACATTTTTTTAAGATTCTGTCCTTTCCAGTTGTGGGTATGCCTGGACTATAAAAACTTGTACTCAGGCACTGAAAAATTGTGCAGGAAGGTCTTGAAGCACTGGGAAGGCAAAGTAGATCTCCTTGCCTTCATCTTTACCTTTCTCTTTGACCAGTACTTTGTCCAGTGGAGAAGCCCCTATTTTCACTCACCTTTGCCCAAATCATCCACTGGGAAGGCATTTTACTGCTCCCTGTTGCAGCTAGACACAGATAAGCCACTTTATGTCTCACCAAAGAGGTATATTAGATATCTATCTGGCCACAGATAAGCTAGGTAGTTTGTTAATGTATGGTGGGATGGAAAACAATGATGAACACATACAGTGGCTCAAAAAACTGTCCAAATGTTTGTAGATTTTTCACTAAAGCTGGTATCCTGTAGTGACCATTGATTTCAAGCCTATATCATGAGTGTACGAAAGATTGCATATGCTCTTGGCTTTCTGTTGAGCCATGAACCAAAGCATTTTATTGAGATCTAATGAAATGGCAGTCAATCCAAAACCATGTCTTATTTGGACTGTTTTTTGACTTTGCAAAAATCTGAAATCTAGTACTTGGTATGACCTCCTTTGGCCTTAATAACTGCCTCAATCCTTCTAGGCATACTTTCTATCCACTTTTGACACTGTTCCACAGAAATCCTTGCCCATTCCTCTATCAACCTATCCCATAGTTGATGAACTCCTGCAGGTGCACTTTCATAGCTTGAAAGGCTTCTTTTGAGGTGATTCCAAGTGTGCTCAATAGAATTGAGGTCTGGAGACTGTGCAGGCCAATCAAGAAGCTTGATTCCCTGCTCCTCAAACCAGTTCTGAGCCCTTTGGAGGTATGCTTGGAATCATTATCCTATTGAAAGATAATATCACCTACTGGAATTTCTGATTCTTCCATGCTTTGCAGCAATCCTTCCTTCAAAATTGCCATATATTGGTCAGCATCCATTCTTCCCTCCACCTCACTTAAAACTCCCACCCCATTCCATCATATGCAGCCCCAAACCATCAGTGAACCCCCTCCAAATTTCACTGTACCTTTGACCTCTCTAGCAATTAACCCCTCTCCTTGTCTTTTCCACACATACTCTTGCCCATCTGATCCAATCCTATTGATTTTGGTCTCATCTGACCATATAACCCTCTTCCAGTCCTCAACTGTCCAATGTTGATACTTGTAGGCAAAGGCCAGTCTTCTCTTCTTGTAGTTTTGAGTAAGTAAGGGCTTTTTCTTCTTTATCATAGCCTTTAATGAAGCTTCCTTAAGGGCATTCCTCACTGTTTGGGGGCAGACAAGATTATCAATTATAGTATTGATATATTGAGTGGCTTGAACTACATCCTTGGCTTTTCCAGTAATGATCTTTTGAACAATACATGTAGCTTGTTTGTTGGTAGAAGTGAGTTTTGAAGGATGACCACCAAGAAGCCTAGTTGTCTCTGGCTGGAGTTCCTGAAGGACCTTGGATACTGTGGACTTCCCTAGGCCAGTTTGGGAAGCAATCTTTCTAGAGGAAAGACCAAGAGAGGAGAGAAAGATATATTGTTCTTTTGAGAGGAGGAGAGAGGGTTCATGACAATGGTGGGAAATTTAATATGGAGTGGTGGGCTTATATATGGTGTCAGATGCTCAGTTACATAATTATGACATAATAGAACCATTATGCAGTGTATGGAATTGCATTACAGCATAATAGGATCCAATATACATAATTAAAATCAAAAGTCAAAAAACTGTCCAAATGAGGCATGGTTTTCAATTGACTGCCATTTCATTAGATCGCAACCAAATGCTTTGGTTCATGGCTCAGTAGAAAGCCAAGAGCATATTTGTTCTTTCATACACTTATGAAATAGGCTTGAAATCAATGGTTGCTACAGGATACCAGCTTTAGTGAAAAATCTACAAACATTTAGACAGTTTTTTGAGCCACTGTACCTGATCTATGTCTCACCAAAGAGGTATATTAGATATCTACCTAGACACAGATAAGCTAGGTAGTTCATTAATGTATGGTGGAATGAAAAACAGTGATGAACACATATCTGCTCTATGTCTCGTCAAAGAGATGAGGGAAAAGAGTGGGTGGGAAGATAGTGGGTATTTAAGTATAGGACAAGTAGGAATGCTATCTCAGCATCATACATAGTATGTGCCAATACTCCCCCTCAATGAGAAAAGTATGAAAAATAGATGAGAAAGACAAAAGTGAAAGGAGAAGAGTAAGTGATTGAGTGAATGATGAATGATGTGGGTAGTACTCCCCCTCATGTTGGAGATGAAAGGACACCCAGAAGTGAATGGAGGCATTTGAACAAAGGGTGAGGCAAAGGTTTTGTGAAGATATTGGTAAGATTACCAAAGGAAGGAACACAATGGAGGGAAAGTTGTCCAAAAGCAATGTGCTCACAAATGAACATTGATATGTTTAACTCAGGCATGGAAAGAAGGGTCCTTAGCAAGGACAATGGCTCCATTGTTGTCATATATCAGTGGCAATACAGTCTCAGGGCAGAATCCTATGTCTGCCAGCAATTGATGTAGCCAAATGAGTTCTTGAGAGGCTTCACAGGCAGCAATGAATTCAGCCTCACATGTGGAGAGGGACACAAGACATTATTGTCACAAGTGCCATGAAATCAAGCCAGAGAAACAGAACCTGCTGACAAAGTGGTGAGTGTCAGGATATGTCACAAAGTTGCTGTCAGTATGACCAAGCACTTGAGTGATGAGTTCACCACTGAGGGTGAGGTACAGTAAATGGGTCCCCTTCAGATAGTGAACCACATGTTTCTCAGCTTTCCAGTGAGTAACACTGAAATTATTGAGGAGTTGACAGAGTTGGTTCATGGTGAAGGTGATGTCAGGGCAGGTGCCAATGGCAAGGTACATGAGGGTACCAACAAGGTTGTAGTAGGGGAGTTGGGCCATCAGGGTGTGCATGTTGGCTGATGGAGGGGAAGGAGGGTGAGATAAAGTGAAGTCTGGGATCCATGGGAGTGGATACAGGCACAGTGTCAGATAGGCAGAAGTCAGTGATAAGGTGATTAATTAGTGCAATTTGTAAAAGGTGAATGGTACATGCTGGACAGTCACAGTCAATTACTATGCCTAAACAGAATTTAGCCTCCCTCTGGTCACTAAAGTCCCAATGTGTGCATATCTGAGAGCAAAAAAAAGCAAGTGAACACTTAGAGTCCCCAACCATCATGAAGTCATCAACATGAACTGCAAGGATAACAATGCCATCGGAATCACAGTGTATGTAGACACAATATTCACATTGGACACAAGTGAATCCCCAAGCCAGCAGTTGAGTATTGAGGGTATGATTCCAAATGCAACCACCCTGCTTCATGCTGTATAGACTATGGTGCAGCTCCCAAACATAGTTCTTCATGCCAGGCACATTGAAGCCTTCTGGTTGTTTCATGTAGTAGATCTCATTGGGATTGAGGGTACCATTGAGAAAAGTGGTCTTAATGTTCAGTTGTTTGATTTCCCAGTCCAGGGCCACCCCAATGTGTGCTAATATATGAAACAACTCTGTTATGCTCTATGTGAAACCTGTGGCTGGGAACTCCAGGTGGCACTCACAGAGAGGCACAATGCCTGGAGGACTAAGGATGAAGGAGGAGATAACTGAGGACTTAGAATTTGCTTACTTAGATTTGTGAGACTTAGGCCACAAAGCAAGGACACAAGTTTAGCATATAATTGTGAAGAACAAGCATGAGAAACTACATACATGGAGAGGTTCTGTATATAATGTGAAACAAGCTACTTGAGGGCCAGTTAGAAAGATGTAAATAAGGAAATGTGAGCTAAGGGGACACTGAGTCATCATGAGAGAGATGACTAGGAGGCAACATTTATAGAGATGAAAGTGTATAGCACTATAAATAGACCAACTGGGGCAGCACCAAGTAGTGCAAAGATTCCCAATCATAGATATCATAGTTCTGTTCTGCTGGGATAAATGTCTTGGAGAAGTAGGTGCAGGGGTGTAGGTCACTATTGGCATCATGTTGCATAAGAATGGTGCCTGCAGCTAGGAGAGATGCATCAGTCATAATGGTAAAGGAGCAGATGACATCAGGAATATGGAGGACTGGGGTGGAGGAAAAGGTGGCTTTTAGGGATTTAAAGGCTCATTGCTGGAGAGGGGTCCACATCCAAGGTTCATCTTTCTGGGTTAGGAGGTTCAAGGGGACTACAATATTTGAGAAATTTGGGATGAATTTACAATAGAATTTGACAAACCCCAGGAAGGAGTGTACTCCTTTAACATTGGTAGGGGGTTTCCAATCCCTAATGGCTATTAACTTAGTGGGGTCCATCTCAACTCTCCCCTGTTCAATGATCATTCCTAGAAAGTTCATTCATTTGGTGTCAAAGAGACATTTAGAGAGTTTGAAAGATAGGCCATGTTCTCATATGTGGAGGAGTACTCTGCAAGTTCTAGTATGATGGAGTTCTAGGTCTCCATTGGTATGGATGCCAATGTTGTCCATATAAATTTTTAGCCATCATTCAGAAATCATATCAGCAAAGATGTGGTTCATGAAGGTTTGGAACATGGGGGGAGCATTGTTGAATCCAAAGAACATGACTGTTGGTTCAAACATACCAAGGGAAGTAATGAAAGCTGCTTTCCATTGGTTTTCTTCTTAGAGGTGAATGTTGTTATATCCCTACCTAATATCAAATTTGGTGAACCAGGTCGAATCTTTCATGCCATTGATGAGTTTGGAGATTAATGGCAATGGGTAGGCATTGTGAATGGTATGCAAGTTGAGATATCTGTAATCTTGGTAGGGACAAAGAGACCCATCTTTCTTGGGTACAAAGAAGAATGGCAAAGCTTGGGGGGATTTCAAGGGGATTTCAAGGGGATGATCCTTCCTATCAGAACTGTGCAGCTCACCTCCCCAGCCATCTCCAATCCCCTTGGCCCAACCCCTCATCACCCCCTAGATCTCCCCTCTGATCCCTGAAACCACCCTCCAACATCTCCCTGCCTCCCCATCACCTCCAATCCCTGTTGAGATCCCCTTGACAAACCTCCGACCTGTTTCAAACCCACATAGTCCATTCTGGGAACCTCCATACCCCCTCCAGCTTGTGACCTCAGCTGAGCACCCCCACAGCATCCCCACATCCCTCCCCATTCCCCTGTCATCATTCCAACCCATCTTCCACCCTCTGATACCCCTTCGGTTGCTACAACCCTTCCTCCATCCCTAGTTCCACCCCATACCTTCTCCAAACTTCTCCTATATATCCTTATCCCCTAGATCTTAGATTATGAACCCATGAGCCTAATGGCCTCAGTTACCCTTCTTTCATACCCTATGAATATCTTCCATTGAGTTGCCTGTCAACCATTCCTCATGTAGCTTACTTGTTCATAGCATTCTTTACTTGTACCCTATAAATCCCACCTTGGGCTTTGTCCCTACATACCTACCATTGTCCATAGTTCATTTCCCCTTTTGGACTTCATCTGGACTTAGTACATAAGGTCCCTGTAGTACTCCTTTGTACCCCAGTTCAGTTACTTGAATTGTCTAGCCCATCCATTTAATCAAGGCTTCCTACTCATTGCTACCTCTTTGACTTGCCCTCTGAGCAAGTGCCCCTTAGGGACTTGTCTTCTTCCTTCATACCTCCACAACAAGGACCAGACCTGAGCAAGGCATGACACATAAGTCCTATGCCAAGATTCCTTGCCCCCCCCCCCTAGCCTCTCCCTCAGTGCTTCAACCCAATCCCAACTTCCCTATCAGCCACAATATTCCTTGTCAATCCCTGATCAGTCCCCATCCCCCTTGTCCTCTGAACCTCTTGGAGACAAAGAGAGAGAACCCTTGGTTTCCCCAAGTTCTGACCCTGCTCCTAGACCCCCATGAGGCCTGTGGTATCTCCACCCCACCTGGGACCTCCTAGGGAGCAATCCCCTATGAACTCCTATAGGAAACTCCAGACTTCACTTCCCATCAACAGGACTTCTGTCAACCCTTCAGAAGTCCCTCAGGAGTTCATCCCCCAAACCCTTGTACCCTTAGGTACCCCCTCTACATCACCCTTATCCCCCTTTGGGAGCTTCTTTCCCCCTTGAACTCCTTTTCCCCCTTTTCCATTGGGGATGGGATTTGACACTTCCTGTCTTAAGGTGTTCCTCAAAAAAGGCTTTGCAGGCTTCCTTCTCAGCCAGATTTAGGGGATAGACCTTGGTGATCTTGGGGATGAAGGAAGATTTGAGATCAATGGTATGGTTGTAAGGTTGATGATGGGGAAGCTTGTCATGCATGGACTTAGAGAAGACATCTTCAAAGTCCTTACACCATCCAGGAATAGAGAGGTCTTTTGTGCCTTCTGCTTCAGCCAGTTGGGTTGAGATGGTGGTTTTGTTGATAGATTCACATTGGCATCCTGGAGGGAGGTGCTCACAAAGAGACTTAACATCCTCTGGGAACCATTGGGTAGGTCTGAGTGTGGTCTCTCAGTTCATGTCTATTCCAAGCCATCAAAGTAGATATCATTGGGGAAAAAGGTCAGGATTGGCATTTGTATGGGGTTTTCAAGGGAGAGTAATTAAATGGGAGGTCCAATTGATTTGGGGGTTCCATTTCTTTAACAAAGGCATTCCCAGGATGATTTGTTGTCATCCCAGGCTTAGGACCATGAGTTCAGCTTCTTCCTTGTGTTCAGGGAATTAAAGTTCCATTTTAACCTTGCAAAGAATTGTCCCTTTTGCATTGGTTGTTCCATCCACATTGTGGGTGACTATGGGTCATGAAAGTCATTTCAGAGGGAAGTTGGCAAGAGTGAGGAGTCCAATATTGATGAAATTACCAGTGGCTCCACAGTCAACAAGTGTGGTGGTTTCAATGATTTTTTGCCCAGCTCTGAGTTTTATAGGGATATGCAGAGTCCTTTTATTTGGGAGGGCAGAAAGTACATGGGCTATTTCTACAGAAGCAAACATTGAGGTTACTTCCAACTTCAAAAATCTGAATCACTAGTAAGGGTTACAGCTGCCTCCTCAGGTTGATCTTTGAAACACATTTTCAGGGTTTGGAGTACTTCTTGCTCTGACTTTCCCTGGGTTTTAAGTGAATTTCTGTAGGCCTCTATGGCAGAGGGGGTGTGGGGTGTTGTAGTAGAAGTTGAGATGGGGGTGGCTGGGGAGGTTTCAGTGTTGCAAACATTCTGAGGGTGAGAAGGGTTCTTGGATGGGGGGTTGGTATACTGGGTATATTGTTGGGCATTGTGCCCTTTCTTCCTACATTCAAAGCATTGTCCTTCACAAATATATTTAGCCCATTCAAGGGGGGTGAGTTTGTGGAGTGAGACCATATCTACATCCATAGCATGAGGGTCATGAGTTTGTTTGTTGATGGAGGGGAGAGAGATGCCCTTTCCTCTCCTAAAAGCATAAAGGCACATTTTTTGGGCATGGAAGATCTTGGACTGGTTAATCCAGGTGTCAATGGTGACAGGGATGGGGGCCATAGATAAGATCATTATTGCAAGCTGATAGTCCAACCCAGTTGTGAAGTGGTCAATTAAAGTTGCCTGTTCTGTTGTCTCAGCTCATGCTGCAAGGGATTGGAAGGTAGTGATGTAAGTTTGAAAACCATCATCCATAGTTCCATCAGGTTGTTTGAAGGGAGTTTGGGCACATTTTCCAAGATCAGTGCAGGCTGTGGCTTTGACATCAAAGGGGAAGATGGTCCCTTCAAGGTCCTCAGTGAATTTGTCCATGGTTTTCTCTGCATTCCCAATGGCACAGTTTGCCATTTTGTCATACCATCATTAAAAGACTTTGGCTTCATCTCTAGTGCTGAGCTTGCTAAGCATCATATAGATTTGTTTCTTGTCTGTATCATAGATGGTATCATTGAGTTTGAAGTATCCCTTCATGGCTTTTATCCATTGAGAGATTTCTTTGGGTTTTCCATTGAAATTGGCAGATAGAGTGCCTCTGAGTTCAGCTGCCATGGGGGCTTGTGGGGATGGGGGAGTTAGGGGAGTGGTTGGGCTGGGAGGTTCAGTGTTTGCAAAGGGGAGTATGTTGCTGGGTGGTGAAGGGATTCTCAGGGGTATTATGGGGATGAGTGGTGCAATGGGTTGGGGTGCAAGTGTTGTCTGTGGTACTGGGGTTGGGACTCTAGGACAAAGTTGGGGGTTTCTGGGGATACTGAGGGTGATCTGGACTGAGGGTTGTCTTGGGGCTGGGGCTGGGGTTATGACTAGGGAAGTGACGGGGGCAGGGGTTTCTTCAGAGTCAGATTCAGCACTGAAGCAAATTCCAAATGCTCTTCTCATGCAATGGGGTAAGTCCTGCTCCTAGATAGGAGGGACTAGAAATCTGCTTGTTCTTTTGTTATACAGTATGCAAGACCTGCATGTTAGTCGCTCTAGGAGGCACTTGTTGAACACCTATGATACAGTAGGTGACACAACAGTACAGATATGGTAGTTACTTGGGTAATCTGCTTACATATACCATCCCTGTACATATATAAGGACTAAAAAGTCCTACTGCAATAGAGCAGCTTGTTGTAGGAGCAAGGAGCTCTCTACAGTTACAAATCCCTGGTTTTCAGTTTTTCATTCACAGGTCCCTGGTCAAGTCCAGCAATGCCCTGAGTCAAGAGTGTCCTGCCCAAGCAAGTTGCAATGGTCAAATATCACTGGCCAAGTATGGCATGGTCATTTGTAGTTCACTTGAAGTAAGTTCCAGTTGAGATTTATATTCTTTCACATTAGTAGGCTTGTATGGGCAAGTATGGCCCTGTCTGAGTGTTTTTAGACCATCCAAGTAGGATCATCTGAGACCTGGCAGTGGTAGCTAGGTGGCTGCACACATGGTGTCACTTAGGCAGATCTGTTGGATTTCAGACCACACCACTACCCACATTTTGTAGTGATAGTATTGCTTTCTTACCTATGCAGCTGACCCTGGCTGTTGGACCAGTTGGCAGCACTTTTTAGTTCTTCTTGTATAGTCTCAGGTATACAGTGGCTCAAAAAACTGTCCGAATGTTTGTAGAGTTTTCACTAATGATAGTATTCTGTAACAACCATTTATTCTAAGCCTATAGCATGAGTGTACTAAAGAATGCACATGCTCTTGGCTCT
>JBBPTY010000687.1:0-14576 GCA_038094335.1 Tylopilus aff. striatulus | reverse complement strand
CGAGGGAAAGGGAAAGAGTTGCGTAAATGATGGTAAGAAGGATGGCGATGGGTGCCAGCTAGGCAGCAGGATGTAGGATGTGGGAGGAAAAAGGATATTATTGGTAATAACTTCATTGTCATTGGCGTAGTCGGGCCGGGGTGCGAGGCCTGATTTGATTCGCTTTTGTCATAAAGGTTGTATTGTCGTGAAAAGAGCCAGTCATATGCTACCATTGACGAGGGCATATCCACGGGCCGCATCATCCTGTGCACGCGAAACATAACCTAGTGACGAAGAGGTGGATGTGTCGAGACGCGACAGGTGGGTCCACGGGTGTGCCGGAACCACAAGGACTCTGGGAACCTTCGAGGAAATAAGTGGTCTGCTTCACTTCTGGTGTCTGGTTCTCGAGCAGAGTGATTGGGTCAAGCGGATACACGTAACGACAGCGCGGAAGACGACATGTGGACACTAGACAGACCCATACAGGGCATGTTCTTTGTTGATTACATCAGCGGGTAGCCCTGGCCGAATTGGACCGTTTATGTTAAGGGCGATTTCGATCGGCACGTGCCCACATGACGACGAAACGCGAGAGTGAACAAAACGCATCAAATACGGTCAAGGCGCTTTGAAGTTTTAACTCGGAGGGGCGTGGAGGCGCAGCATGGCCGACAGGGACAGGCGATGGTGGGAGACTCGCCGCTATTGAGTCCCTGCTGACGTTTTTCGACTGGACTCTGGGTGTAACAGAAGCAGGTCCTCGGACCGCCCGCTAATCAAGATCGATCAGTGCGAGTGTTACCTGAAATGGAGGGATGGGATGATGTTTCCTTCCCCGTTACCGAGCACTATCGGCTGATCTTGGGAAGAGTCAGGGCATGCAGTGGGATGAGGTCAGCTGTAAAAGAATGCCAAGTAGGGTTAAGAAGGTTGGGTCGACGGCACAGGTAGGATCGAGCTGCGATTGCGTAACGAATGGTGGTGTATGCCTGCAACGTTCCTATCTTACGGGAACTTGACCGGCGGAGACAATCACAAAGGGCGCCTAGTGACGAGCGATGTGGTTTTGAATGTTTGTAGTGAGCCTCTCGGCGCTGCGGACTGGCGGAGAAATGGTGAGAAATAAGACGATTGACGGCCGAAATAGTGGTAGAGCTGAGAAAGGAGGGCGCGGGTGGTCCGGGCAACGCGAAGGAAGGAATACTTGCGAGTGTGATTGACAAGCACAGCTCCGACCCGACCGTCGCCTTGAGTCCTCTCCACCTTCAAGGGCAGGCCGCAGCTGACCAAGTATTTTTCTGAGGTAAGCTATCCCAATTCATTTCTTATCCTCCCTCCATCCAAGGCGAACGGACATAAAGTCTCGCCATCGAGTCCACCAAATGTATCCATACTCCCCCCTCTGAAATGACCTTTGTCCCGTACACCGACCATCTCCGCATCGCAGGTCCTCCCTCCCCCCCTTCCGTCAAATCCGAGTCCTCCTCCTCCCCACTCACCGACCTTTCCCCCTCCCCCATTCCCTCCTTCTCTTTCTCCTACCCCACCGCCAACATTGCCAAACCGAGACAGCTCCCCCCCCTCTACGACTCTCCTTCCTCCCTCTTCCGCTTCGACATGGCTCACTCCCCTGACCCTTGGTCTCTCAAACGTCACCCTCACGATCCTGTGCATGCACCGAGCATCGCGCTCGACATGAACGCGCTCTCCTTCCCTGATGATTACGAGGATGCAGACGAGCTCAGCGACCTCCCAGCCTCAGCGGCCTCCGGCCCAATCACACATTCTATGCAGTCTGAGCGTATTATCCGCCGCAGGAGCAGCAAAGGTGGGTCTCGTCCCTTACTGCCCCCTCATCCTGACCTCCCCATCCTAGCGTGCGATCAGTGTCGAAAGAGCAAGTGCAAGTGTGAGCGGGCATCTGATGGCAGCGCCTGCAAAAGCTGTATCATGCTTGGCACACGTGAGTCAACCGCATCTCTCCCCGCCCCTCGCCACACCTCTGACCCATGTCACTCCCATTGACTATTGCTCTTTGCACCTGGTGTGCCTTGCATTCAATGTTGCATGCGAACTTACATTGGCCCTGACGGTCCTGGACCTCCACGGATCCGGTTTCCCCTGTGACGTTCGTTCAAACGTAATACAAATGCCCATTTGAATCAATCCCCTCCTGCGCTTCCGACCTTGGCTATGTCCGCACTCCCTCCCGCCCTCATGGAATGTCGACTTATCGTCTGTCGTAATGGTCGTTCCACCTTGTCCCCCCAACCATTTGCGCCTCTGTATCCGGATGTGTATTACGCCCCCGCTGGAATTCTGCTACATGCCACCTTTCCACGGCTTGACCCAAATCTCCCCACTGGTTCCAACTTTTTTGTTGCACTACGGGTGGGACATTTCAGCGTGCACCTTCCTGGGTCCTTCGCGAAAGCGTGGACCACCCAAGGGCTACATTGACGCGATCGAGGCACGGTTGCACCAGACGGAAGCCCTCCTCGGCATTCTGTTAGCCGTGGAGGCAGAAAGAGTCGACGACCAAAACGACGGCGATATGTCTGGGAAACGTGACCTTGACATCCCAGAAAGGGAAGAGAATCTGGAGGGTGTCCTCGCCATCTTGAGAAAGGCAAGTCATCGACTGCTATCCGATTTCGGTTTGATAACATTCTGCAACCTCTCACGCAGGACACACTGGCGAGAGAAATTCTGAACCGTGTTGACTCATCGCCTTATGGTGTCAAAGGTCGCAAGAATGGCAACGTCAAAGCACGACCTCATGCCCAAACTCAAGAGAATTCGGGGAGCGGAATTGACCTGCAGTCGACACAGTAAGTCGATCGATTGCGAATGGGTTCCCGAGGGGTTAAGATTTTTGTTTTCAGTCCCTCGAATGAATGGCAAGATCGCGTCACTGCTCTACTCGCTTCTTCCCTTCAATCACGAGGTCACTCACGCTTAATTCAGCCGTCACCCTCTTCTGCCACGTTATCCACCACAATCTCGTTAAATGATCCTCATTCCCCACGCCACTTACAAAGGCAGTCCTCTTTTATCCATCTTGAAGGTGATCATGGCAGACGACAACGACGCCGCGTCGAAGGTGAAGAGGGAGCTACTCGTGGCTCCTCACCTTTGGGAGTGCCTTTGGTGCGCAGTGGTAGTACGAGTCCGGCATATTCGCCTGTCCGTACTTTTGCCTCCGGCAGTGCATACGCCTCTGGTTACATGGGCACAAGCACTGACTCTGATGGCGAAGAAGACGTTATCGACGCTGTTGGGCAGTTGAGTTTAAACGAGGATGAGCAAGTCCGGTATCATGGCAAAGCGAGTGGGTTATACCTCCTGGGAATCAATGCAAAAGAGGAGGCAAGAAATGAGGGCGGAATTTGGTAAGCAGCTCCATACGCCTGTTTCTAGGTCTGCTAATTTGGGTTTCTACCAGGCGTTTTCCCAAGGCAAGGGTTTGGCCTCCGCTTCCTCCTCCGGCAAGAGACGTACCGACCTCCCCCTCTACGGCTACCGGTCCGTTCTCGGGTACACTATCAAATAAGGTTCCGTCGAACACTAGCGTTGGACACCTCCCGCTAACCTCTGCAGCACTGTACGACGAGTCCCTTGCATTACTGCCCGATCGAGAGATGCAAGAGCACTTGCTAGAACTCTATTTCATTTATGTCCATTCTGCATTCCCGATTCTTCACAAGGATGCATTCTGGGAAGGTTATCGAAGGTAAGGTTGATATCAAATGCATGTCTGGCATACCCGATGATAACGACTGCTTTAGCATGCAGAACCCGTCGACAGATACACCGTCGCCCTTGTCTGGTGGATCAGGGAACTCCCCTGCTCCACTGCAGGGAAAACGGCGCCACGTTTCTCCCCTGTTGTTGCTCTGCATGTTCGCCATAGCTGCTCGTTACTCACCATCATCTGCCCCTCCGCCCCCCCCCTGTTCTTCCACCTCGGTGCCTCCATGTCCACAGGAGACCGCTCCGATGTGGACAGCAGGGGATGATTACCTCCTCCGCGCAAAGAATTTGCTGGATAACACGTACGCGTCCTCTATGCCCTCTACGGTACAGGCTTTGCTGCTTTTTGGTTACCGGGAAATAGGCATCGGTGCAATGGCGCAAGCATGGGCTTATACGGGAATGGCAGTCCGCATGGCCCAAGATTTGGGCATGCATAGGTCTGCTGACGGATGGGCTCGTGTGGGCATGGGTCGGTTATTTGGACAGCGCGAATTGCAAGAGCGGCGGCGGATCTGGTGGGGATGCATCGTTTTAGATGGTTACGTGAGCACGTACATCGGACGACCTTTGGCCATTTTCGAGTGGGATTACGATACGCAACTCCCGAGTGTCGAAGAGGTGCGTCCCGTCTTTAACCGGGTTGAACTTCGCCTTAGTGGTACCTTGAACAGTCTGACGAACAGCAGACATGGGCGCCGCATCATTCATTACCTCCTGATACGAAGGGGCATGGACATCGACCTGGCACCGAGATTACGCCGCCCGTTCCCGCCCGCATTTTGTCCTGTTTTACTGAATCCGCAATCCTGTGTGAGTCCGATTTAATAATGATTCTACATGGTGTGCTTCATGTGGCGCATGCTACAGCCACGATCCTTGCCAAAATTGTCCAGGCGATCTATTCCATTCGCAGCACCTCATCTCGGCTCGCAGAATCCATTCATATCGAAGGACTTCTGGATAAGTGGTATATCGATCTTCCCGAACACTTGCGTTTCGAGTTGCGGTATGACGCGAAGGGCAACTTGATCACAACCAACAGCGGGAGGATTGCATCCCCGCATATTTTGACGATGCATATGAAATATTGGTGCACGACGCTGTTATTGCATAGACCATTGTGAGTGTTTTGTCGTGACATGAGCCTCGGTTCCGAGATTGAACCTTGTGTGTCTTTAGCATTCGGCAGATATACCTGTCGAACAAACAGTGCGTACCCCCCATTCTTACGAAATAAGTATGTATCTGACAAATCACGTAGCAAATCGGAGATTGCAGACGATACTGACGCACGTGCTACCAGCAAGAAAAACTACGAGCTCTGTGTTGGTGCGGCAAACCACATTGCATCCATTGGTTGGTCACCCTCTATGTGAAGGTATTACGATGACGCTCATAGTAACTTGCCGTCAATAGTAACATTTTACCGCGAAAAATATTGCTTGCAACGAGCACCTGTCTTTCTTGTTTTCTACGTGTTTACTGCTGCCATTATGCACGTCACGAGCCGTGGGTGTCCTACATAAAGGCTTGGCGCCTTAGTCTCATGTGATCCCGCAGTGTCTGTCTATCCAGATGATCCTCAGGCACGGATAGGATTAACCAAGTGTATGGATGCCTTGCAAGACATGGACGCAGTCTGGCCTGCGGCACTCCGCGCTAATGAACTTTTACGTGGATGCGATCCAGGCAACAAGGACGCGTCTAAAACTGCCCAATTTACCCAATTGATTGCGCGCCAGGGCAACGGCGATCGACAAAAACGGGTGGCAGAACGCGCTGTTGACGTGGAGGATGCGTACCAGCGTTCCCATTTGCACGTACCGTCGTCGTCCAGCGGGGTGTCGCTCGTCGCGTCGCAGCCATACGCGCAGCCCTGGCGCTCGACGCAGTTCACGCCGATGTCACAGGACACTGGGTCAGGGCACCCGACTGAATTCTCGGCGACGTCATCCATTACGACAGGCCAAGCCCCCCCGCTCTATCAATGGCCCTCCGATGGGGCGTCGTACGTGCCCTTCCAGACACTGTCTACGTCTGTCTTGCCTCAGATGTACAGCACGGGATTGATCGACCAACGACGGGCCACAAACGCTCTGACATCGTCCCAGCACGGGCATACACGGTCGAATGGACATTCCACAGGTGGTGCCATTGGGGGTGGACAGACCGGGTATGAATCGACGAGCGGGGGTCGTTACCCCCAGTTTTGGAACGATTATACCTCGTTTCCTCAGATGGGGATGGCGTATGGACAAGTGTCGAGCGCGCCAGCGCAGGGGCAGGAAGGAATGTTTTTGAATGGGCCGTATGGGGATATTTATGGTGTGTGACGAGACCCGTTTCGACCGCTAGTTGGGGTTGACATGTTTGTCATGGGGATGTTTTGTCAGACAATCCGCCGCCGCCGACTTCATAAAGCGCCTGTCTTTCTGCAAGGGACATGTTATTACCGCAGCTTCGGGCTCGGGTGCTTACCGGGATCTTCCGGTCGTCGCTCGCAGGTCAAGTCCATCATAGCCGATTTTGACGACATGTGTCAAACGGTCTTCGTAAAGAAATCCACGGCCATGTGTCTTTCTTTCACGGACCTATTCTGCTCCACGTTTCTGCTGCATTTCCGCCCATCATCCACGTTTTTCGCCTCGCTATGTCACCTGCTATTTTCGTCTCACTTTTGTATCCCTGCTTATCGTGCTTTCCTCATCTCGTCTCGGAATGTAGTGTACACTCTATCTCCCTTTGGCCCTTCGTACTTTGTCATGCGGTACGGGCGTTAAGTTTCTTTTCTTGTCAGGATTGTTATGGAACGGTTGGGCCTTCTGATTTCAGATGCCTCATTTTTACGCTACTGATTATAAGTAAAATATACACCCCATAATCCAGAACGAGTTCCATGTCTCGAGGCGTGCGTGGTGTGCGAGATCTGAAGCCTGGCCAGTGGCCTCGAGGCAGAAGGGGAGTTCCAAGGGCGTTATCTGGGTTCTTAAATATTGTCCGGTAGTTGAGTAGCGACCCCCATTGACAACGATGAGCAGCCCTGGCATGAAAAGCACCGTTGGCGGCAGCGGTCTACGCGATCTGTTGTCGACGGTGGCGCAACAGGTCGAGTCTCATCTTCACCCATCCTCGTTGTTGACGCTCTCACGCTCGTCGTCGTCGTCATCGTCGCTCGGCAGTCGCCACGGACACGTCGGACGACGCTCGAGTCGCATCCACAGTTGGATCGCGCACGACAGGGACAAGGACAAGGCAACCGATCAGACTCGATCAGACGACGGGGGCGATAATTCGCTGCATTTCACCGACTCTGACTCGGACGACTTTGAGATCGTTACTGCAGGTACGACGAAGCAGGATCATACGCAGCGTCGGGGACACTCGGACGACAATTTGAAGGCGCGCCGGGGCATTGACAGCGGCGTCATTGCGACGCATCAGGGCTGGGCACGTGCACGTCCGCATTCACAACCACGACCACAACAGGCCACTCGACCACGACAACCCGTCCACGACGCGGACGCGCGCAGGATGCATTTAACGCCGGACGAGATGAAAGAGGAGGAGAACGTCGAAACGTTGACCGCGCTCATGGGCGACGGGTTCGATCGCGAGGTCGCCCGACGGATACTCAGGAAATACGACGGCAACGTGGAAAAGGCCGCCGGGGCGCTCGTCGAGGGCGAACGCGGGGAAGAACTCATCGGTGCACCCGGGCCTGGGAAGATCCAGAGCCCGGGCTGGTCTGGGGTACACCAGGGAAGCGGCGGCGGCGGCGCAGGTGGCACGCCGAGTTGGGCGGCCGGGACGACGACGCAGACGCGGGGCGACACGTCCTCGGGGCTGGGTGGACGCCCGGGGACCCCTGTCATTGATCTGACGATCGAGGACGACCCGGATATGCAGCGCGCGATGCAGGAGTCGATGAGCACGCAGTACGCACCGTCGTATGGAGAGATGTACGCGCAGGATAGGGGACGGAGTCGGGTGCCGCGGCCTATGCAAACGGAGACTCAGGCGGAGGAACCCGTGTTTGGTCCGAGCGAGTGCGCACCGGATCCCAACTGGGCGGTTGTGCCATCCAACTTGAACGTGAGTCTTTTTTTTCTCGTTCGACGTGGACGAGGCGTCGCTGACGCTCGTTTGTTAGCAAACCGAGACCAGCGACGCCAACTATCTGCAAAACTTGAATCGCGCGATCGAAGCCAGCTTGGAGACGATGGGGGATTCGGACGCACTGGAGCCGTTCCCAGTCGAACAGCAGTTGCGCCGGAATGGATGGTCGGTCTATTTTATCTGTGGTAGATTATGGACTGTGCTGATCGTTGCGTCAGTCCAGTGGTGCTACGTCCTTCGTTGCATACGATGGTCTACGCCGCAAGCATATTACAGGGACTGTTCTACGTGCCCCAAGTAAGAGAACGAGCGGCAAGTTGGCGACCACCCCTTCTGTCCATTGAGGAAGAAGCAGCCCCACCAGTGAATGGGCCAGGTATGTGTGTAAATTGTGTACACGAACTTGGCTTGGACGACACTGCGCAGACTTGACATTGTGGGCTCTCAGCGAAATATTCACGCATATGGATCTTGCCCGACTATGCGATCTCAACGTGGATAAGCGACTTCCAGCGTTCAGTATCGAGCCATGGGAAAAACTGACCCAATCCCCAGGAGAGCTTTCGCGAAGTATGTTCCTTGTGTTATGGCGTATGGCGATGACTGATCGAGGCTCTCAGAATTCTTTATCAGGCTATCCGCCACTCTCGAGAAGGCATTCGTAGACCAGTTCAAGCACTCCGGGCAACCCCCTCCCAAGTAACATCTTGTCATCTGAGCACCGAAGTGATTCTCATACATGCACCCTAGACCACGGCTGCTGCACTTCCAGTATGGCAGTAGTATTAGCGAAGCTGGCGAGCTTCTTCCAGAAACCTCCGTCGTTCCTATTACTGTTCAAGGTGGGGAGTCCAACGATCTCATCGGACGGCTCTCCGCACAGCTATCAAAACTTCAGTCAGAGCCAGGCAAGCAGAGTGTCATATTCGAACCTTCTGAAGTGGTTGCGTTTGAGCTCGTTCGTTCGCCTCCAAATAACACGGCCAGTGGAAGCGGCACAGAGAGAAAACCGTTCACGTACCCCAAGTCGATATACCTCGACCAGTTCCTAAGAGACAACGTGGAACTTGCGCAAGCGAAACGTGCACAAAAACGCGACATGCTAGAAGAAGTGCAGAGGCTAGTGTCACACAAGAATACGTTGATCCATTTCGATGTACGTCGGCGCCTACAAAGTTCTGTTTGCGTTGATCATTTGGGTAATGTGTGGTGACAGGGCAAGGACACGCTGAAGGACCTGCGGTCGTCTATCTACTACTTTGAAAACGTAGCCGATGCCAAAGAAGATCCAGAGCGCGAGATTACGATCCATACAACAACAGCGAAGTTGAAGAGTATCTTGACTGCCATCGAAGTCGCAATCAAGGGTTCATACTCCTTTTCTTGCAAAGTCTTCTCCGCTGATATCGATATGTTTATTAGATACTAACGAGAAGATAGAGACGTTGCACACTCGGGCTGAGACGCTCCTTGAGTGCCAGGAATTGCAACAGTACAAGGTGTGTTTTATTCGTGGTCTGCAAGACGGTATGTTCAACTCTGCACCTTAGTATGACCTACGGGTAGTATTTGTACATGATGGTTTATATGGCCGGAAACACCTGTACTCTTATGTTCATGACAAATCCTGCTGGTGGAAGATTGCGGACTCGTTGATCGAAAAGGTGACTAGGTCCTCTGCGTAGGGACACTATTGAAACCGTTTTCAGGTGCCCGAGGAGGTGGTCCTCAATGACCAAACGGGGCTCCATCTCGGCGCTGGGCCGTACTTGCTGTTTTACTCGCGGGAGACAAATGGTCCTGCGTCCGTCCTACCCTGGATGGAGGATATCAAAGTGGGACTCGTTTGTTAGGTTCGACGTTTTATCAGCTGACGCCATTTCCTCTCTCAGGATGACGTCAAAGTTGCCAATAGAGAATTCTTATCGCAACTGCCACCCGAGCTCGTGGGTGACATTGTGATCGACGAGGAGGATGTGCTATTCCCGAGCGTCGTCCCGTCAGGTATGCCTACCCTAAGGACTAGCCAGGCGCGTGACAGGATGGACATATCGTGAAACGCTTAGGGTGTGTGGGACGTTGGGTCGTGCGTCGTAATTGTTTTCTCTTGACCACGTTCAGACATGATTAGGTCGTCTGATGTAATATTTTGGGTTCTGACATGAACGCCGACTTGACGGCAAGTTTACATTTCACGCAACGGCATTCTGGAGCTCGCATCGCATTACAGTAATCATTAATCGGGTGACAATATACCTGACCAAGGTTCTGACAGTTATTAGCCGTCACTTCCCCACGCAAAAAATGGAAGTGACCTCAATTAAGTGTAGTCAACGGGTAAATGCCTGATGAGATTTGTCTGGAGTTCTACTTAGTGGTCGAGGGAAGCGATAAGCGATGACATGAGCGTCACCCACCGTAACATGACCTAATGCTTAGCCGTGTTCTCCTATTTATGACTCCTTCATCAGGAATGGACTTGATGCCCATTGGATTGTGGGTGAGCTCCTCCTTGCAGCTGGACTGAGGACTAACTAGCACATCTACCCATACTTACTGAAAGAGCTGTAGTCCTGCCAAGAAACCAAAAATAGGATGCGCTAATTGACGCGGGTGGCGGAAGAGCTAGTTCTACATAAGGTTCGTCCCTAATTTTGGATAGAAATATAACCAACGACGTCACTTTACTCGCTAGCCATGCCCACTTCCACTCACCCCATGCTCTCAAAGAGCTATGTGTTTGACCCCCGTCCGCGTCTCCCATTTCAGATTGCTGCCAATCGATATTGGATAGGCGAGCGCCCTAGCGAGGTTTCCGGGGCCAGAGAAAATGCCATCACACTCGTATTCGTCGTAGGGCACGCTGCCCATAAAGAACAATGGGAGCCAACGATCGAGCGGCTATTTCAGAACCAGCAGGCCACTCCAGCGAGCACAGTCCGGATTCATGATATGTGGTCGCTTGACCTGCCAAATCTGGGCGACTCCGCGATACTCAATGAAAAGGTCCTTCGGAGCGGATACGATGTCTGTAAGTGTTTCGCTGCTTTCATGACCACCAGGATGACCTTCAATCCGGAATGTACAGTCTCGTGGGAACACCATGCTCGGGCTCTCCATGCGTTCTTAGCGGGGCTGGGTTCCGGCGTGGACGTAGACTTCTCGAAGCGTCGGCTGGTTCTGATCGGACACTCCATGGGAGGTACAGTAAGGTGAGAAGGATGGTCATCCTAGTCGTTTGTACCAACTTACCATTTCTCAAGCATATTGTCGACCACATATTATCCCCTGCTCAGAATCTCGTCGTTACATTTGATTGAGCCTTTCATAACGGCAGATAGTACTCAGCACCTCTTTGCATACGTCTCTGAGACCTCCGAGAAGCGGAGAGATTGCTGGCCCAGCCGCGAGGAGGCCTTTCAATCACTAAGGACACGGGCCATCATATGTACATGGGACGAGCGCGTTCTGAAGATATTTGTCGTATGTCTTGCTTTCCTGTCCTTGTTTGTATACGCGACTGGTCCTGGCGCAGGAGCATGGCCTTCAGCCCCTACCTATCCCGGGGAAACCTGAGTTGCAGGAGGGTGTGACACTCAAATGCACGAGACAGCAAGAGGCGGTGAGTGGTTTGCAAACTTATATTATTTTTCAGGGCAGAGGCTGACGACACTTGGCAGGCTACCTATAGGGACTATGTGACCCCGGTCACCGCATACAGGCACCTACGACATGTTGTGAGGGAAATTCCAACCCACATCACACTGGGTGAGATCGCAGATTACGTGTGAGTACTTGATCTTGTCAGACGTAGTGCTCATAAAGGTTCGATTGACGCAGCGGGTATACATTGCATGACGACATACTTCATGATGCACCTGGGGGGATATCGAATTATGCGAGCATAACGAGGATACCTGATGCGGGACACATGGTACACGTTTCTCTCCTTGTTTTATTTTCCCCGCTTATCTCACGCACCACTGTAAAATAGCTCGTTCAGACTCACCCTGATGATCTTGCGGATTCTATCTGGAAACGTTTGATCCAGTCTGCAAGTCACGAGATCTCTCCCGAGGGTACCGTGGTAGCGAAGCTGTAAACATGATAGATCCTTGTCCTAAGTTATCGTCGTCGAGGCAGGCTGAGAAGAGGAGGCCGTGTATCGCGATGTGAATATGGAGATCATCCTCTTGCTGTCTGAGTCGTTACCGCTATAACAAGAGTAGTTGACTTTCCTGTTATCATCATGAATCACGCCGTCGACGCACGTTAAGTAAAGAGCACGTTCAGATCTTGGGCTCTATCATTCGAGTGAGATCGGCTCGCTGCCGAAAGTGAATATGGGCAGACTCTTCTCGCCTTAAGAGCACAAATAACGGCAATAAGCCGGTCCAAATGCAGGTTCGTCTGGCCTTCCGCTGAAAAGCTATGGTGGCATGTAGTAACACGTACTTGATTAGTCTGAGGGCCAGACTGCGTAGGAAATCACCAGTCAACGCAGAAGGCAGTACTTACATATGTAATACCAAGAGATACTGTTCTCTTCTGTTTCGGGCTCAGTGTGACTGGATCTGCTGGCTAAATGTCACATTCTTGGTTTCCAATGCTTGCAGGGAAGACGGATCACGCTTTCACGTGTCAGGGATAGGTCCGACACAATGCGGTTGGTACAAGCGAGTGACTGGGTTTTGCAGCCGTGAGGTCCCCGCTATACATAAGTTTTGATCACCAGACTTACGTGTAGGTCATAAGTTCCCGAGGAGAAAAAGAACCTCACTGGCAAGCCAAAGGTAATTTCCATTACGGAATGTGAATTATCTGGCGATACAAGCATTGGCCAGCATTGTCGGAAGCATTATACAGTCCAACGTGATGTACGCCTGACAGTGATGGCTTGCTGGTCAATTCTAGCTTAGATGTGCTATAGCTCAGTGGCCATTCTGCAGATAACTTGGACTAATGTCACCATTATGACATAGGGTCCGATTGTTTGGTCCATGTTACCAACATGCGGCCTTTCTGGTTTACTTGTGTAAATGCTAGCTCGACATGAGCCAAGTCATGCTTGTCCAGGTAGGTCTGGGTCTGCGGAGTTTAAAATCGGCTGCTCGATAAGTCCTAAAGCGGTTAACAACCAATCTTCGACATAGACATTCGCAATAAAAGACTCGCTAATTTTCGCCAACACGACCAATTCAAAGCAAAGTGCTTTTCAGGCTGCGGTTCGTTGGGTTAAGCGCAGAATGTTTCGGGAATATAAATATGTAAGCAGTATATTAGACGCCTTGCGACCTCCACTGCGCTGCATCATGACTCTCAGCTCTGCCACGCTGCTCTCCAAAAGCTATTTATTTGATCCCCGCCCACGACTGCCTTTCCGGATCGTGGCTCAACGATACTGGATCACAGAACTCCCATACGCAAATGATCACAGCGCCGGGCTCAAGACTTCGGTTGCGGATACCCTTACGGTAGTGTTTATGCACGCTCACAGCGCCCACAAAGAGCAATGGGAGCCCACGATTCAGAGGCTTTTCCAGAATCAACTAGATTCCACATGCAGCACCACGCGGTTTCATGATATGTGGTCGCTCGATATGCTAAACCACGGGGACTCAGCCATAGCCAATGAAGACGTCCTTCAGTATGACTGTGACATATGTGAGTGTTCACATTCTATCCACGACCATGAATATCACCTCATATAAAATATGTGTAGCTTCATGCGAGCACCACGCCCGAGTTGTTCATGCGTTCCTTGCGGGATTAGGTACTGGTGTCAATGTCGATTTTTCCAAACGTCGACTAGCCATTGTCGGGCACTCTTTTGGAAGCTTGGTCGGGTATGTCAGGTCGTTGGTTCGATATTTGGCGCAAACAGCTCATCTCGGAGGCTCTTCAGCATGTTCCTGAACACATATTATCCGCTAGTCAAAATTTCGTCGTTGCACTTGATTGAGCCCTTCTTGACAGCGGGGAGTGTCCAGAACTTGTTTTCGGCGCTCTCTGAGGTGTCGGCTGATCGGAAAGATATATGGCCCAGCTCCGAGGACGCATTCCGGTCGTTAGCACAATCAACTATGCATGGATGGGACGAGCGTGTTGTGAAAATCTTCTTTGTAAGCTTTACATTTTTTTGGCTTTCCTCTGAGTGTAACCATGATTGTGCACAGGAGCATGGTCTTCGACCACTACCTACTGCAGAATACCCTGACATCAAAGAGGGCGTGACACTTAAGTGTACGAGAAAACAAGAAGCGGCAAGTGGCTAGCGTTACCTACTGAGAAGCATGATTGACGAATAGTGACAGGCCGCGTATAGAGACTACGTGACACCTATTATTGGATACAGGCGCCTACCCTACCTCTTGAAGGAAATCCCGACACATATGATATTTGGTTCAGTCCCAGACTACATGTGAGTGTAGTTGTTGGATCCATGCAAGAAATACATGACATGGTTGTGCAGCTCGGATGATATGCGGCATGATATACTTCATATTGCATCCAGGGGAATAACCAACTTCGCTTGTGTCACAAGGATTCCTGAAGCAGGACACCTAGTACGTGTGCATCCGAGTCTCCGTCGGTATTCCTTGTTGAACAGACAAATATGAATCCATAGATGGTACAAACTCATCCCGATGTCCTTGCGGACACCATCTGGAAATATTTCACCCAAGCCCACGGGTGCTCTACCATTGAGAAAAACGCCG
>JBBPTY010000686.1:0-14591 GCA_038094335.1 Tylopilus aff. striatulus | reverse complement strand
TTACAACCTGTGACGTCGCTCGCCATTCCACATTCGTCATAGTACATATCACATGTTTTAGGTAGCATTCCACTGTGGGGGATATAAACCCCCAGTGGATAGCTCGTACAGTAGTCGTCTAGTCGTCTAGTCCTCCAGTCCCCCACTTTCCCCCGCTTTCCCTCTCTCGGGTTCCAACAATGTTTGTTGGACAAGACCCGCCATTGACTCGCCATAACTATCATTCAAGTAGTTGTCTCATACGGGTGGCGGATGCCATCCGGGCTTGGGCCACCGTCCACATTGGTTCTGGAGATCGTAGTATTTATGACAGATACGGAGTTGACAGGCGGCCGTCAATGCATGTCATCGGTTACATTTGAGCTACAGCACACCATCCATGTGGGCATCAGGATGGAACCGGAGAACGAAACCCTAGACATGGCTGAATCGAGTTGACGCTGATCGGCTGTGAATGATAGTCGAATGAAAACAAAAGCAGGCGCACTGTGACACGGATGCGCCTAATTGAGGGACGAAGTCCTTGATTCGATTGTTGCTCCTGTATAAGCTGAGCGTGGAGCTGTTATCACAGTAAGGGACTCACGGCCCTAGTGACTTCCGCGCGGGCTGTAGCACCTTGCCCAGTATTGGAAGTATCATTGAGGGTGTTATGATTTTGATGTGCACGGTCAGAGCCGGTCGAGAGTCCAGGTGTATTGTTTCGCTTCTGCTGCGACCCAACTGCATGTGAGATATGGTTGAGAGAGGTTAAAAAAGACACACCATTTCCTTTGGGTCTGTGCTGCCATCGGACGCATCCTTGGAGATATCCGGGTGCAGGTAGTCTCGATTGCAGGCAGTCGAGGGACCAGAACAATCGTTCGGAGACTGTTGCTGCGTCTGAGGGAGCCAGCGGTTACAGCAATGTGTATGTTCCCGAGAGAGGCACATACAGGTGGCGCAACCAATTGCTTTGGTGTCGTACCGCGCTGCGCATTATTGGGGGTCTGCGGACAGATGTACCCTCCTAGTGAAAATGGACGGAACGTCATCTTCGGTCGTTCACCCTATAACGTGTAATTAGTAAAGTGCAAAAATACGCGAGGAGTGACGAACTGGTCGTCTTGGACCTTTTGTGACTGTCCACTGAGATCGTGCGTTAGATCGGTGACATGTCCACCGTGTGTAATAAGACTTACCTTCCGGCGTTCGCAGGCAGCATACGTGGATGGTCCCTGGAGTACACTTATTGGTAGCTGAGAGCCAGAGGAAGGATGGGGAAATGGCGTTTGATCTGATGACGGCTTCTCGTGGTTTTTTGTCCACATCTGTGGCCATCTTCGCCACCTTGTCAACCTCTGTAGTGTCGCTGGAGGTGGCTCCAAAGTGGAGGTCACTGGCTCGACCATGGACCGTGATGATTGAGCCGTAGGGGGATTAAGATCATGGTCCAGGTCTTCCGAGGAGCCAAGAGCCTGCAGTATTGTTAGTACAAGAACGACAAAAGAGTGAAACAACGCTTCACCTCGTCCATACAAAATTGAGGTTGATCCGGAGGACTAGAAGGCAACTCAGCCTGAGCGCACTACATAAGAATATGGTTTGAAGGGAAATAAATGCGTACATTGAGGGGATCATCTTCCCTGCCATTTGGCCCGGGATCTCCAGACTTGTCGACTCCTTCCAGAAGAATGTGGAGTCAGTACAGAATACATAATAAGATAGAAGCCAAATCCTACAGGAGTGGAGTCGTGGTCATCGGTGGATACCTGACATTGTGTGGTCGAGTGATATCATTGAAACAGTACATGTGTGCTTACATGCGGCAGGTTCTCAACTATGATCCTCCCTTTATCTCCACCCACTGCAATGAGGTTGCCATTGTAAGAGATGGCAATGGATAGCACGACTTCAGGATGCTCAATGCGACCAAATGTTGTGTTCATCACGACATCCCAAAATGATATGGCAGAGTCCATAGAGTATGCCAAGAATTTCTCATGCTTAGAGAGGGCAATGAATGGGCTAAATCTTTCAGTTGGAGCTGGCCATTCCCTGAGGGCTAATGCCTGGGATGGGTCAATTTGCATGATGTTTTTCCCAGTGACGACAAAAATGTGGTCACTGGACCACAAGAACCGTGTGTTGTGCCATCTGATGTCTTCTAACTTGATGTTTGTAAGCAAGTGGCCATCGCTTGCATCGTGGATGTGGACAGCATATCGAGTGGTCGTTGCGATCCTGTCTCCTTGCGGAGAGAATCGCGCTCCATGAACCCTGTCATTGTGCTTGATTGCGAGCACCTTTTTTTGTGTGGCTGTGTCCCACACCGACGCTGTCTTGTTGTCCGATGCCGAGACTAATCGTGATGAATCAGGAGAAAAGTCGACCCCATTGACGTCATCACCTTCGTCATGTTGCCAGACTTGCCCGAGTGTTGCTGCGTTCCACAGAAACACACCACCATCCCGCATTCCAGCTGCAATCCACTTTCCATCTTTGGATGCAGCGAGATTCCAGACTAACCCCGTTTCCATGTTTGCCACCTCTTGCCAGTCTCGAACTCGCCATACTCGAACCCTTTTGTCACTGTCACCACTCCAGAGATGCTCACCATCCGTAGAAAATGTCAATGAATGTACCCCGCGAGCAGCATCAAGTTCGACTCGGTTGCGTACATCTTGTTGAACGATTCAGCATCAATGCGCGCGATGCCCCACAACGACGTACCAGCCACAGTCAAAGACATCGTTCGCTATGCAAGGGCGCTATTCGGGAGCAAAGATGTGAGAATTACTCAACAAACAACCCACAGTGAGTTGACACTTTATGCACAGGCTGTGTAATCACATTGCAACCAGGTTCAATCACGTCATGGTTTCAGCACGTGAACTGTATTCCATCACTCCATCATGCTGACGGCCCATAATAGTATGCTCGATACTTGATCGGTGGAGCGCTCGAAGAGAACCATGCTATTCATCATGGGTTGCAGTTGGCGCGACCCTACATGTCGGAATGTTCAACCTCCTCTTCATCGTGACGGCCAGGGGGAGCACATTTCTGCCTCAAGTGCGTGACCACGATACACCGGGCAGTCCCTGAACACGCTTTGCCTGACTCGCTGTTGTCGTGTTGTCCCCTCTCCCTCTATGAGAATGAAGATGGGGATCGGAATGACCCTTTAGACCACTCCAGCAACCCTCCTTCCCTCTATGTTCTCCTTCTCTTGCACTGTGCAGCTCGAAGCCCTCTATATGATCATTAGAGACCGGATGATCATCCCCGGCGGCTCTCTTTTCGACTAATCAAATCATCCGCATGCTCATGGAAGGAGGTCCGAACTGCCCACTCATCGAGCCAAGGATCCCCACCGTACGAAGGTTCTCTTTGTGTTGATAGATTGATAGATCATGGTCGATTCTATCTTGACAGGAAGTGATGTGTTGATCATAACATATCGACAAGATTCTCATTCAATGGGTAATCTTTGCTGCTACGCTATGTGTGATCGTAGTCGCAAACAGAAGCCAAATGGTATTTACAACAGACATCTTATGTACTTGACAAGTCACTAGTCACCTGTTAATGCATATCATCGGTTACATCCGAACTACAGCACACCATCCATGTGGGCATTAGGATGGAACCGGAGAACGAAACCCTAGACACGGCTGAATCGGGTTGAGACTAATTGGCTGTGAGTGATCGTCGAGCGAAAACAAAAGTAGGCGCACCGTGACACAAACACCTCCAATCGAGGGACGAGGTCCCTGATTCGATTGTTGCCTCTGTACAAGCTGAGCGCTGAGTTACTATCGTAGTTTGAAGGGACTCACGGCCCTAGTCACTTCCGTGGGGACTGTGGCACCCTGCCTGGTACTGAAAGTATCATTGAGGGTGTCCTGGTTTTGACATGGACAGTCAGAGCCAGTCATGAGTTGAGGTTTACTGTATATCCCCGAGAGAGGTACATACTGGTGGTGAAGAAGCTTGCTTTGGTGTCGTACCGTGCTGCGCGGTATTGGGGAGCTGCGTAGGAATGTACCCTCCTAACAAAAAAGCACGGAACGTCATCTTGGGTCGTTCGCCCTATAACGTGTAATTAGTAGGTGTAAAAATGCACGAGGAATGACAAACTGGTCGTCTGGGGCCTTTCGCAACCGTCCGCTGAGATGCTGGTTAGATCGGTGACATGTTCATGGTGTGCAATAAGATTTACCTTCTGGCGTTTGCCGGCAGCATAAGTGGATGGTCCCTGGAGTACACTGATTGGTAGCTGAGAGCCAGAAGAATGACGGGAAAACGGTACTTGATCGGATGACTGCTTCTCATGTTTTTTTGTCCACATCTGCAGCCATCTTGGCCACCTTGACGACTTCTGTAGTGTCACTGGAGATGGCTCCGAAGTGGAGGTCACTGACTCGACAATAGATCGAGATGGTCAAATCGTAGGAGGATTGAGATCATGGTCCAAGTCTTCCGAGGAATCAGGAGCCCTGCAGCTGTGTTAGTATAAGAATGACAAGAGTGTCACAATACTTCACCTCGTCCACAACGAACTGAGGTTGATCCGGGGCACTAGAAGGCAACTCAGCCTGGGCAGCAGTACATCAGAATATGCTTTGAAAGAGAAGTGGATGCATACATTGAGGGGATCGTCTTCCCTACCATTCAGCTCGGAATCGCCAGACTTGTCGACTCGTTCCTGAAGAATGTAGAGTCGGTCTAGAATACAGTAAGACGGAAGTTGGATCCTACCGGAGTGGAGCCATGGCTACTGGTGGATACCTGACACTGCGTGGTCCAGTGACATGATTGAGAGAGAGCATGTGTGCTTACTTGCGGCAGGTTCTCGACTATGATCCTCCCTTCATACCCACCCATTGCAATAAGGTTATTGTTGTGAGGAATGGCGATGGACAGCACGACTTCAGGGTGCTCAATGCGACCGAATGTCACGTTCATCACGACATCCCAAAATGATACAGCAGAGTCTATAGCGTATGCCAAGAACTTTCCATGGTTAGGAAGGGTAATGAATGGGCTAAATCTTTCAGTTGGAGCTGGCCATTCCCTGAGGGATAATGCCCGGGATGGGTCAATTTGCACAATGCTTTTCCCAGCAATGACAAAAATCTGGACCAGAAGAACCCTGAGTTGCGCCATCCGATGTCTTCTAACTGGATATTTGCAAGCAAGTGACCATCGCTCGCGTCGTGGATGTGAACAATATTTCTGGTGGTCGTTGCGATCCTGTCTCCTTGCAGAATCGTGCTCCTCGAACCTTGTCATCATGGTTGATCGAGAGCACTTTTTTTTGTGTGGCTGTTTTCCACACCGACGCTGTGGAGTTGTCCGATGCCGAGACTAACCGTGATGAATCAGGTGAAAAGTCGACTGCATTGACCTCATCATGTCCATCATGTTGCCAGACTTGTTCGAGTGTTGCCGCATTCCAGAGAACCACTTTGCCACCGTCCGTTCCGGCTGCCATCCACTTTCCATCCCTGGACACAGTGAGACCCCAGATATACCCTGTTTTCATGTTTGCCACCTCTTGCCAGTCTCGAACTCGCCATACTCAAAACCATTTTGTCATCACTGCTCCAGAGACGTTCACCATCCATAGAAAATGTCATTGAATGTACCCTGCGATCGACATCAAGTTCGATTCGGTTGCACACGTCTTATCGAACAATTCAGCATCAATGCGTGCGATTCCTTGCGACGATGCACCAGCCACAGTCGAAGACATTGTCCAGTATGCAAGGGGCCCTGTTTGGGAGCAAAGAGGCGAGAGTCAACGAATGGTCCACAGCGAGTCCGCGCTTTATACACAAGCTGTATTAACTACACTGGAACACCGTGACGTTCAATATCAATCATGTCATGGTTTCAGCACGTGGTCTGTATTCCGCTACATCACGTTCACGGCCCACAATAATATGCTCGATCGGTGGAACGCTTGAAGAGAACCATATTCATCATGGGTTGCAGTTGGTGCAGCCTTACAGGTCAGAGTGTTCAGCGTCCTCCTTGTGGTGACTTTTTGCCTCATGACGTACCGGGCGATCCCTGAACACACCTTGCCCTGACTCGCCGTTGTGTTGTCGCCTCTTCCTCTGACAACAGCATAGCCGCTCTCAGACTACTCCAGCTAGTCGCCCTCCCGCTGTGTTCTCCCTCCCTCACACCGCGTCGCTCGAAACCCTTTATACAGTCATCAGAGATCGGATGACCACCCTTGGGGACTTCCTTTTCTAGCCTGATCGAATCATCTGGTTGCTCATGGAAAAAAGTTCGAGACACCTACCCATTGTGTCAAAGACCCCCCCCCCCCTCCCCAATGTACGAATATTTTATTTGTGTTGATGGATCACGGTCCCATCTTGACAGGAAGTGGTGTGCTGATCATTACAAATAGGCAAGACTCACACTCAAGAGTAATCTCCCACCTGCATGTCCTCCGGGGACGTGATGTTCGCGCTAGTAAACTTGGCAAGAAGAAATTGCACTCCCTAAATCATTCCACTCTACAGTGACAGCCATTTCTAGCCCCTGGTTCATATTCTCATTTCCCAGCTTACGATACTGGTCGCAGCTTCCCGAGGACATTGCTCGACATTACGTTCTTCTGGGCCCTACGCTATGTGTATCCATGGCATCGATCACCAACGTCTCCTTACTGGAATTGGCCAACGGAGGGACCCGCCATAAAAGTAGTCCAAAATCCTCAAAGAGCATGGCGTCCAACTCTGGTGGCCAGCATACATCTGTATTTATCCCAGCATGCCCTTGCGGCAGATGGCCTCCTATTCGCTATGGTCACCATTATCTCCGTCGCTGGCTGCTTCTATCATGGACGAGTAGCAGCTAATGCATTTGTACGTACAGCCCATGGCCTTCTCTCAGTGGCCCTTGTGTCCCTGAAATGAAGGTACAACTAACACAATAGTTGCAACAGATCACCGAGGCCGATCTCTAGGTGAGTTTTATATTTTAGCTTCTTTCTCTTTCGAGCTGACACTCGTCTCAGAATCACGTTACCATGGTCTATGTCAGATTCCTTCATCCCCTCTTCTGGAACGAAATTTCGTTCCAGAAGTTATTCATGGCTGTAATAGCCCGCCAAGTACTACCCTTCAACCACTTCAACCCCTTCCATGCTGGCATCTGCGTGGAAGAGGAAACGCACAAGAATGCAGTCCCTGAGCTACATTTGCGTGGAATGAACTCGTTTCTGGACATGGATGACGATGGCGACAATCCGGATAGGAACGACTCTGTCAATCCCGCCATTAAGAAAATAGACAGAGACGACGGCCCACAATACAGCTCGCCATGCGGTGTCAACCTTAACAATGAGAGACCATCGGTATGACGATTTGCCCGGATGCATTTCTGTCCCATGACAGGAAGTTCAGTTCACCGTGCTTGCGTCTCTGGGTCCAAGTCCTGAATTAAAGTATCCTGATGGACGCCAGGAAGCCGATCCCGACCGGAAATTCCACTCTCCGCCTTATGCTACAATTGTGGCAACCAAACTCGCGACTGTCTTCCCCTGCTTGACCTGTAGTAGGGTGGTGACAACTGATTCCAATCTGGTTATCCTCCGCTCCTGTTGCGATGCTGGAATTAGGAGCAATCCTGACGAGGGCCTCCATTATCATTGGCGATCCTGATCCTGACTGCTCGCCTTGCGATGGGATTCATCACAGTGGTTTTCTGGGGAGGGTATGCATCTGAGTTACGCGATTCGTTGGTACGACGACCCCGTTTCAATCATCCGAGTCGTCGAGAACCTAATGATATGGCCTTGTAGACATGAGCCTGTCGCTCGAGATCTCCGGGACATGTTGCAGGAAGACGGTCGTCCTGTACCTCTGTGTCCGCGACATCTGGGCGATTCGGCTTGGTCGACACCCCACCAGTTTGCTACTATGGACCCAATCTTGCCCAGCGGCCGGTTGCAGCTCCACTGAAGGGGACGACTTGTCAATGTGTCGTGTCAATCTTGGCAAATGACCATGAGAAGGTTGAAAATGCTTTCAACCACCGGTGATATTGGCAACGTTCTTTCTTGCTGAGCGCACACGGTGTCACCAAAAAGCGCCGTGGATATTAGATTGGAATTCTCAGAGCTCAGCGACGCTCTTTACGGCGGTGATATCGATAGAGAAGACAACTTTTTTGACGAGACATGGTCTGCCGTCTATCCAAAGCGGGTTCTCGTGTTTGTTGGGCAAGACCCACCATTGACTCGCCACAACCACCATTCAAATGGTCTTCTCATATGGGTGGTAGATGCTCTGGCTGCCGTTCATATTTATTCTAGAGATCATGGTTGCAAATGGAATTCACGACAGATAAAGAGTCGACGGGTAGGCCGTCAATGTATGTCATCGGTTACATCTGAACCACAGCACACCATCCACCTGGGCATGAGGATAGAACCGGAGAATGAAACCCTGGACATGGATGAATCAGTTTGAGGCTGATCGACCGTGAGTAATCGTCGAGTGAAAACAAAAGTAGGCACACCGTAACACGGACTCCCCCAGTCGAGGGACGACGTCCTCGATTCGATTGTCCCCCCTGTATAAGCTGAGTGTTGAGTTGTTATTAGGGCTTGGTGGGACTCACGGCCCTAGTTACTTCTGTGGGGACTGTAGCACCTTGCCTAGAATTGGAACTATCGTTGAGAGCATTCTGATTTTGATGCGAACGGTCAGAGGTGGTCGAGCGTTGAGCCTTATTTTTTGGCTGCTGCGATCCAACTAGATGTGAAATATGATCGCAAAGGGTCGAAAAGGACCCACCGCTTCTTCTGGGACCGTACTGCTATCGGTCGCATCCTTGGGGCTGTCTGGGTTTTGGTAGGCTCGAGCCTCGGCAGTCGAGGGTCTAGGACGATCGTCCAGAGGCTGCTGCTGCGCCTGAACGAGTGGTCACGGCAATGCGTGTACATTCCCGAGAGAGGTACATACTGGTGTTGCAGCAGCTTGCTTTGATGTCGTACCGCGTTGCGCATTATTGGGAGGGGGTGTACGGATGTACCCTCCTAGTAAAAATGCGCGGAACGTCATCTTCGGTCGTTCACCCTATAACATGTAATGAGTAGATACAATGATGCACGAGGAATGACAAACTGGTCGTCTGGGGCCTTTCACGACCGTCCGCTGAAATCGTGTTAGACCGGTGACATGTCCACAGTATGTAATTAGATTCACCTTCTGGCGTTTGGCGGTAGCGTAAGTGGATGGTCCTTGGGGCACTCTTCTTGGTAGCTGAGAGCGAGCTGAGAAATGAGGAAGTGGTGTTTGATGGGATGACGGTTTCTCGTGGTTTTTTGTCCACATCTGTGCCCATCTTGGCCACCCTGACGATCTCTGTGATGTTGCTAGAGGTGGCTCCGAAGTGGAGGTGAACGGCTCGACAATAGATCGAGATGGTCCGGCCACAGCAGCGCCAGTGTCGAGATCAAGGTCCAAGTCTTCCGAGCCAGGAGCCTGCAGCTGTGTCAGTACAAGAACGATAAAAGAGTGTAACTATGCCTCACCTCATCCATGGAAAAGTGAGGTCGATCCGGGGCACTAGAAGGCAACTCAGCCTGGGCAGCGATACATGAGAATACACTTTGAAAGAGAAACAAATGCATACATTGAGGGGATCATCTTCCCTACCATTCAGCTCGGGATCGCCAGACTTGCCGACTCGTTCCTGAAGAATATAGAATCGGTCCAGAAAGCACAACGAGCCAGAAGTTGAACCCTACCGGAGTGGAGTCATGGCTGCTGGTGGATACCTGACATTGCGTTGTCTAGTGACATCATTGAGACAGTACATGCGTGCTTACGTGCAGCAGTTTGTCGACTATGATCCTCCCATCATCTCCGCCCACTGCAATTGTCGTTGGGAGAGAAAGCGATAAACCACACCTTTTGAGGGTGCTCGATGTGACCGAACACAGTGTCCGTCGCGAGGTCCCAGAATGATACAGTGGAGTCCAAAGAGTATGCGATGAACTTCTCGTGGTTGGGGAGGGCAATGCGCGAGGATGTGTTTGGAGTGAGCCATTGCCCGAGCAGTAATGCCTTGGATGGGTCAATTTTTACAATATTTTCGCGGGCGACGACAAAAATGTAGTCATTGGACCAGAGGAGCGCTGTGTTGAGCCGTGCGATGTGTTCTAGCTCGATGTTTGCAAGCGAATGGCCGTCGCTTGCGTCGTGGATGCAGACAGCATATCGAATGGTTGTTGCAATTCTATCTACTTGCGGAGAGAATCACACCCCTTGAACCTGGGCATCGTGCTTCATCGCGAATACTTTTTCATGTGTAGCTGTGTCCCACACCGGCACTGTGGAGCTGCCCGCTGCCCAGACCAATCGCGATGAATCAGGTGAAAAGTCGACCGCGCTGACGCTATAATCTTCTTCGTATTTCCAAACTTGTTCGAGTGTCGCTGCGTTCCAGAGAATCACTTCGCCAATCAGCGTTCCAGCTGCAACCCACTTTCCATCCTTGGACGCAACGAGACAGTAAACCAACCCCGTTTCCATGGTTGCCACTTCTTGCCAATCTCGAACTCGCCATACTCGAACCCCATTGTCGTCAGCACCCCAGATATACTCGCCATCTGTAGAAAATCTCAACGCCTGCACCCCACCAGTAGCGTCAAGTTCAACTCGGTTGTGTACGTCTTGCCCAATGATTCAGCATCAACGCGTGTGATAACCTGCAACGACGCACCAGCCACAATCCAAGACATGGTTCACTATTTGAGCGGCGCTAGTAATCGGGAGTAAAGAGGCGAGAGTCATCGAATAGCCGCAGTGAGTCCGCACTTCATATATCATACACAGGCTATGTGTAACCACACTGCAACCACGTTCAATCACACCACCAAGCTCGCGATCAACTTCCCTTGCTTGACCTGCGGTGGGGTGGCGACGACTGATCCCGATCTGGTTATCGCACGTTCCCGTTGCGATGTTGGAGTCATGAACAATCCCGAGGAAGATTTCTACTGCCACCCTATCACAGAATCATTACTTGCGATACCGGCACTCACTCCTCTCCTTGCGATGAGATTACCACCGCAGTTTCTGGGGGAGGATATCTCTGAGTTATGCTACCTCGTTGGTATGACAACCTCATCCCAATCATCCAAGTCATCGAGAATCTAACAATATGGTCTCGTCAACACGGGCTTCTTTGCTCGATATTTCCACGGCACGCTGCCAGGAGACGGTCGTACCTTTGTGCCTGCGACACCTGGGCCATTTGGCTTGGTCAACATGTCCCAGTTTACCATCATGGTTCCAATCTCTTGCCCCACAGACGGTGGCAGCTCTGATGAGGACGACGCGTCAATATCTCATGTCAATCTCGGCAATGACCTCGAGAATTCACTTTGCCAGCGTTCTTGCTGAGCGTGCGGTGTTGCCATGAAGCTGCCAGGGAGATTAACTTGGAATTCTCAGAGCTCAGCAACACTCTTCACGGCAGTCATGTCAACAGAGAACACGATTATTTTACGAGACACGGTTCGCTGTCCATCCAAAGTGGGTTCTCATGCCTGTTGGACAGGACCCGGCATTGGCTCGCTGCAACCATCATTCACATTCAAGATGTTTATGACATGTTACTAGAAGACAATTATACCTCTGTGCCTACAACATCTGAGTGATTTAGCTTGTCCCAGTGGACCCAATCTTGCTCCATGAACTGTGGCAGCTCAACTAACGGGGATGACGCGTCGGTGTGTCATGTCAATCTTGGCAGTGACCACGAGAATTTGCTCTCAACCACAGGCGGTATGGAATCCTTTCTTGCTGAACGCACTGTGTCACCACAAGCGCCGGAGAGATGAACTTGGAATTCTCAAAGCTCAGTAATACTCTTTATTTATGTTGATAGAGAAGACAACTTTCTTTGACGAGACACAGTGCGCTGTCTATCCAAAGTGGGTTCTCATGTCTGTTGGACAAGACCCGCCATTGACTCGCCATGACTATCATTCGTTATCTCATTCAGGTGGCGGATGCCATCCAGGCTCGGGCCACCCTTCACGTTGGTTCTGGAGATCATAGTATTTATGACAGTTATGGAGCTGACGGGCGGGCATCAATGCATGTTATCGGTTACACCTGAGCTACAGCACACCATCCATGTGGGCATCAGGATGGAACAGGAGAACGAAACCCTAGACATGGCTGAATTGGGTTGACGCTAATTGGCTGTGAGTGATAGTCGAATGAAAATAAAGCAGACGCACCGTGATATAGATGCTTGCAATCGAAGGACGAGGTCCTTGATTCAATTGTCCCCCTGTATAAGCTGAGCACTGAGCTGCTATCACAGTCTGAAAGGACTCACGGCCCCAGTCACTGCCGTAGGGACTATAGCACCTTGCCCAGTATTGGAAGTATCATTGAGGGTGTTCTGATTTGGATATGCATGGTCAGAGCTGGTCAAGAGTCCAGGTGTATTGTTTCTCTGCAGCTGTGACCCAATTGTATGTGAAATATGGTTGCGAGAGGTCGAAAAAGACATTTCCTTTGGGTCTGCACCGTCATCGGGCGCATCCATGGGAATGTCCGGGTGGAGGTAGTCTCGATCGTTGGCAGTTGAGGGACCAGAATGATCGTTCGGAGACTGATGTTGCATCTGAGGGAGCGAGCAGTTACGGCAATGTGTATATTCCCAAGAGGGGCACATACTGGTAGTGCAACCGATTGCTTTGGTGTTTCACAGCGCTGCGCATTATTAGGGGGCTGCGGACGGATGTACCCTCCTAGGAAAAATGCGCGGAACGTCATCTTCGGTCGTTCACCCTATAACGTGAAATTAATAAAGTGCAACAATACGTAGGGAACGACAAACTGGTCGTCTTGGACCTTTCGCGACCATCCGCTGAGATCGTGTGTTAGACCAGCGATATGTCCATAGAAATAAGACTCACCTTCTGGCGTTCTCCGGCAGCATAAGTGGATGGTCCCTGGAGTACACTTATTGGTAGCCGAGAGCCAGAGGAAGGACTAGGAAACGGTCGTTGATCGGATGACAGCTTCTCGTGGTTTTTTGTCCACATATGTGGCCATCTTGGCCACCCTGACGACCTCTGTCGTGTCGCTGGAGGTGGTTTCAAAGTGGAGGTCACTGGCTCAACAATGGATCGAGATGATAGAGCCATAGGAGGGTTGAGGTCATGGTCCAAGACTTCCAAGAAGCCAGGAGCCTGCAGCTATGTCAGTACAAGAATGACAAAAGAGTGTGACAATGCTTCACCTCGTCCATAGCAAATTGGGGTTGATCCGGAGGACTAGAAGGCAACTCAGCCTGGGCAGCGCTATATAAGAATACGGTTTGAAAGGGAAATAAATGCGTACATTGAGGGGATCATCTTCTCTGCCATTCGGTTCAGGATCTCCAGACTTGTCAATTCGTACCTGAAGACTGTAGAGTCAGTCCAGAACGCACAACAAGACAGAAGTCAAATCCTACCAGAGTGGGATCGTGGTTACTGGTGGATACCTGACATTGCGTGGTCTAGTGGTATCATTGAGACAGTACATGTGTACTTACGTGCGGCAGATTCTCAACTATGATTCCCCCTTTATCTCCACCTGCTGCAATGAGGTTGTCATTGTGAGAGATGGCAATGGACAGCACAACTTCAGGGTGCTCAATGCAACCAAATGTCATGTTCATCATGACATCCCAAAACAATACAGTAGAGTCCATAGAGTATGCCAAGAACTTCTCATGGCCAGGGAGGGTAATGAATGGGCTAAATCTCTCAGTTGGAGCTGGCCATTCCCTGAGGGATAATGCCCGGGATGGGTCAATTTGCACAATGCTTTTGCCAGCAATGACAAAAATGTGGTCACTGGACCAGAAGATCCTTGAGTTGCGCCATCTGATGTCTTCTAACTCGATTTTTGCAAGCGAGTGGCCATCGTTTGCATCGTGGATATGGACAGCATATCGAGTGGTTAACATGATCCTGTTTCCTTGCGGAGAGAATCGCGCTCCTCGAACATTGTCATCATGCTTGATTGAGAGCACCTTTTGTCGTGTGGCTGTGTCCCACACCGATACTGGCATCTTCTTGTCGAATGCCAAGACTAAACGTGATGAATCAGGTGAAAAGTCGAGCGCATTGACCTCATCACCTTCATCATGTTGCCAGACTAGTTCGAGTGTTGCCGCGTCCCAAAGAAACACACCGCCATCCCGCATTCCAGCTGCAATCCACTTTCCATCCTTGGATGCAGTGAGATTCCAGACCGGCCCCGTTTCCATGTTTTCCACCTCTTGCCAGTCTCGAACTCGCCATACTCGAACCCCACTTTCGTCACCACTCCAGAGATGCTCACCATCCGTAGAAAATGTCAATGAATGTACCCCGCGAGCAGCATCAAGTTCGACTCGGTTGTGTACATCTTGTTGAACGATTCAGCATCAATGCGCGGCGCGATGCTCTGCAACAACGCACCAGTCACAGTCAAAGACATCGTTCGCTATGCAAGGGCGCTATTCGGGAGCAAAGATGTGAGAATTACTCAACAAACAACCCACAGTGAGTTGACACTTTATGC
>JBBPTY010000685.1:0-14596 GCA_038094335.1 Tylopilus aff. striatulus | reverse complement strand
AGTAAAATTATATAATGAAACTGCCTATTTCAGTAGCTTCTTTGCATCACTCATTAAAACTTA
Organism: Tylopilus aff. striatulus; assembly: GCA_038094335.1. Taxonomy (NCBI): domain Eukaryota; kingdom Fungi; phylum Basidiomycota; class Agaricomycetes; order Boletales; family Boletaceae; genus Tylopilus; species Tylopilus aff. striatulus. The sequence continues at coordinate 14,533 of JBBPTY010000685.1, read as the reverse complement.
TGGGTTTTGACACCTCCAAAATGGTATGGGTTATGTGTTATGAGGGAGTTATGGGTTTTGACATTAAAATCTCTGCAAACCATCATGGGAAATTCAAAATGGTATGTGTTATTATAGGTATGTGTTATAAGGAGTTCGACTGTAGTTCGCTTCGCCTCGAATAAGTTGCACTTCGGAGGAATTAGGAACGAAGTCACCTCGCTATGGAATGCCAGACGATCGCACTTCATTTCACAAATCGCCGAGACGAATTGCCAAGGTATCGACTGGATTGCGGACACACCCTAAGTGAAGGTGAAGTTGGCCGCATTGTCACCATTCCGCCAAGCCAATATAAAAGGCGCTATTGACACCTGGGCGGGCCACATGTCCAATAAACTACAAGGCTGGGCTACCACTAATGTGACTGAAGTTCACCGGTCTCGAGACTCTCAAGTCTTCCCTTTCGCTGAGGTCCACATCTTTTATCTTTACTTCGCGCTCTCAGGCCTGTACTCTCCCCTGTGTGCTTGTCAAGTGCGAGCCTGAGTACAGAGGACCTTGCTCAGCTTGATGAACGAGAGCTAGAAGATGACCGAAGTGATGCAAAACAAGTACTGCAACGTTATGAACAGATAGGCTTGCTAGTTTGCTTCAGAGCATACCACTGATCTGGGTCGCTTCTGGGAGGTACATTGCAACCAGCAGTGGGCCCGGGTGCAAACTCAACTAACGGTGCATTTCTGGTAGCTAAAGGAACATGTGTGTCCATTGCTTTTTCATGTTGCTATGGATGTTCTGCAGCTCATGCATCTTCAGTCCCATCCGAGTGTATTTTCTCATCTAGCAAGCCGACCTGTACCGAACGACGCAATAGGCATTCCCCTACCCTTATCAAAGCCCTCCAAATCCTGAAGCTCAGTTTCAGGCAGGATCGACTCGATTTCACCCCAGACCTAGTGGAAGACAAGAAGGATTATGCCATTTCAGGTCCAATTACCTCAAGAGCAGTAGATGATTTGATGGAATCAGCGGCATAGTACGACGGACTCGGGCAGTTACTTGCGAACAAGCGGGGTGATGAATAGATTGCTGATCTGAACTAAATAGAATTATCTGATTGGTTGGGTACACGGGACTGTTTCTCCGGGCGGATTCATGGCCACTTTGAGAGTTGTATTGTGAGGGCAGTTCGCCTCAGGGGCCTCGACACAAACGAACTGGGTCGAATTCTGACTAAACTGGCACTTCGGTTCGCTTCGATTCGCCTCGCGGCAACGCTACCTGCGGGATGATAGCATTTAGTTTATCTGTACCATGACATCATCTGGCACATGAGACCACATACTTGTAGCTTGGTCGTGTGTTACCCCCTTAGTATGTGAATAATTTGGACTGTTTGATTTGAAACCGATGTCAATTGTCGGCTCATTGCGGATGGCCAAATACGTATAACGGTCAACCGTGAATCCCACTGTGTCCCTGTCTTTTTTCTTTCTCCACCATGCTTTCTGCCCTTCGCCAAGCCACCCGCGCTCGCGTTCCACTCTCTGTACAACTGGCAAAACCCCATCCTCGGCCAGCCTTCCGTTTCCCTCCCCACCGGACTATTGTCAGTGCGTGCTACTTGGTTTCATGTCCATCCAGCACTATTTACACTACTTTATGCTAGCGAAAAGGTACACGCAAGATCACGAATCTATCGCCTTCGATGACACTACCGGAGTGGGTACCATCGCCATCACAGACCACGCCCAGCAAAGCCTTGGAGACGTCGTTTTCGTCGACCTCCCGACCGTAGGGTCAAATATCTCCAAGGGAGGTGCGTTTTTTTTTTCAGCACACAGGTCCAGGGTCGTGTGCTCAAGGGAGTTAATGCGGCTGAAACAAAACTTTTGTGTGTTGCAGATACCATTGGTGCCGTAGAGAGCGTCAAGGCCGCCTCAGATATCGTTTAAGTCCATCACTGTTGTCCGGTACCAGAGTGCTCAAGCATGTGCATGCAGTTTGCTCCCGTCTCGGGCGAAGTCGTGGAGGTCAATCAAAAACTCGACACTGAACCCGGGCTGGTGAATCGTTCACCAGACGATCAAGGTAGGCGACTAGCCCCGCCTTTATGCTTACTCTGATCCTGGTAATTAGGCTGGCTCTGCAAAATCAAGCTGTCTGAGCCGAAGGAGGTATGACTTTAAGGATGTCGTCCTGCCATCTATTCCTCATGTCTTTCAAAGGTCGAAGAGCTCCTTACGTTGGAAGCATATATCAAGACCTATGAACCGTAATAAAAGAGAATTTCCCTTCGATGTAGCATTGGCCTCAACTGCCACTAATCGAACATTTATTGTATCTGCAGGGCAGCAGGTATTGGGGTTGCTTGCAGGACTATATTTAGAACTCAGATGTGTGTATCAGATTAGGATGTCGCGCTCATTATTATTCGTTTATTAGAGCCACACATGGTAGTGTATCGTGATGTCCGTTTGTCGAGTTATCGATTGACAGCTAAGGCTCTGTTCGTCCAGGGAAACTAAAACGCAATCTAGTAATAAGATCGGACATAGAAAATATAAATACAACATCCCCAAAACCAGACTTATTAACCCAGTCTATACGCTCAACTCTTGCTTCATACCTGCTTGTAACGCTTCACCAACAACGGTAATTGAGCCCTGCGACCTGGATCGTCGAGTAACACCGGCCGTTGGACAATCACCGAGTGCTTGCCGATCTGGCTAGCAGGGACGGCAAGCTCAAATTCAAGTCCGCGTATGAGTGTGAAGAGAAGCGCCTTCGTTCTGCGATTGGAAAGGGGGGACGACGCCGGTCAAGCTTAGTCTGTCTCGACACACGGAAAGGACTCACTCGACGAGAGAGAAACGGTATCCGATACATGCCCTTGGCCCACCAAGGAAGGTCAGTTGGTTGCCCCACACCCCTGGTATCTGTGAGACTGCTTCGGGGACCTTTTGCCACCGTTCTGGCCTACATTCCACGTAAGAAAAAGAGACCCGCTGGAGTTATGCCCGTGATCACATACTTGAACTCGAGCGCATCAGGGCCCCATAATTCTTGTGACCGGTTAATCGCCAAAATAGAAATAAAGATCGAGTCGCCTTTGCGGATGCTGTTTGAGAAACAAGGTAAGAATACCCATTGGGGTGTCTATCGGAACGACCGGCGTACCTGATAGAATTGTGGACAACGCCATATCTATCCGTGAATGGCTTCTCCACGGGCACCTCGTCGTCTTTCATGGCGACTCGCTGGGTACCGCCCACTGGTGCATAGAGACGGAGGGTCTCTCTCACAACCGCATCGAGGTAAGGAAGTGCGACGAGTTCGTCCATCGACGGCACCTCTGTCTCCACAGAGAAGAGCTCTTCGCGAAGTCTAGCCTGGATTCCAGGTGCCTTCGACAGAGCATAGAGCGCCCAGGTGGTGGCCGAGCTATTGTTCCAGCGTGAGATTTCCGAATGTCTCGCTCAACCAGTGACATCTTACCTGGTCGTTTCGTGACCTGCGATCAAAAACGTAGGAACCTCTGTGAATGAACGCATCAAAACATGATGCACAAATTCATATAAGACGAGACGCACGTGCCAACACATCCTCATCGGATAGCTTCTGGCTCGGGGAAATATCGGTTGCCATGTTTGCCCTGACGAGCAGTGATAAGAGATCGCGTCCACCTAAGCTATTCTTCTCGATCTCGCCCTTTTCTGTTGCACTCGCCTGAGCAGCTATTTTGGCATCTGACAGAAGTTCTTTCCCGATGCGAGCCATCGTGCCCCGCGCAACATCATTCTTCCTCGCACGTTCGGTAGGCTGTCATTCGATATAGATAAGTAGGGACTCAGGATAAGCAGATCAAGGTACGGACGAGAAGACGCAGGGGCGGAAACAGTGATTGCAATAACGGGAACATGTCCATCCTTTGACTTGCAGTGAAAATAGTCGCAAAAGCTTCATTTAGTTCGTTGGGTCTCTCGTTCTCGTTGAGAGCATCAAAATGATAGTTAAAGCCTATAACGGACCCATTTCGTCAGAGATTCGCGGACAGCAGAAGAAGATCAGCTCACCTGCAAGACCGATGACATCAAGCGTTACTTTATTAAGCCATGGTACAGCATCGATACGAGTACTAGCCCCAGCTGGACCCTCGGCGATCTCGGAGGACAAGACGTTACGAAGCTGACGTGGATTTAATAAGACGCCGAAACGGAAGGTGAGAAGCCACGCACTTGCACAGCCTTTGCGAAGAAAATATTGGTGAGCGCCCGGATCTGTGCCGGACCAAATGCAGGGTTCTAAACGTGTGCTCAATGGTGTGGATTTCATGTGCTCGGAAGGGTTCCAGTTACCATGATACGTCTCTGTTAGTGCGAGAGAGGAGTGAATATGGATCAGGGATAAAGAAGTAAGAGAGTACTGACCTGCTGACGATGCTGAGCACCTTCGGCGAAAAGAACACCTATGATCATCACTTGGTATACAAACGGAAGCTAGGTAGAACAATCACATACCTTCTCCGAAAAGCCGGGACAACTCGTACCTCATCTGGGAGGGCTTCTGATAATCGTTGGAGTGGGTAAGGATATGAGTGATAGCCCGTATATCCATGGTGAAAAGACGGTTGCTCTGGAAAGACCGCCGTCTTCAGGATAGCAGCGATTATATTCTCACCAGGTCACGTACATTGAACAACGTCTTGTATCGTAGTGTGCTCCCATACTCTTTCGCCCACGCCTCATGGAGTACAGAGCTTTCCTACAAGCGGAGCAAAAGAAAAAGGTGGTTAGTGAAGTCAGGAGAACATGGTGATGAGACATCATCGGGTCACGTACGGCTTTGAATATGTCCTGAAGATTACCATAAATCCAACTTGTTCCCTTGGGACCGCGCAAATGGCGTAGGGGAGATGTCAGCTGGTGGTAAATGAACTGTAAGAACTTCCATAGTCCGAAGGCTGCCACGGACACAACAGCGGCGAGTAATAGATTTCGAACAGGGATCATTGTCGCGATGTGAGGGTTATAAAGCCGAAGATGTCGTCCTCAGGGTGCCAGCTGGTCACTGGGCGTTGTAAGTCTGGTGAGTGTTCGTAGTACGACCAGAGGTACTTCAATGCTGACGTATTTATAGGACGTGGAAAGTCTCTGATTATCAGCCCAGGTCGTCTTGGCCTGCTGCTCTATCAATAGAAGTGGGTACGTGGCTAAGGTTAGGAATATTCGTCAGGTCTTGGCTAAGCACAGGAATCTGCCGTGTTCAAGTTACGCACTGGCATGCCGACAGTCGTACGCATACCACAGGCGGCATCTGTTGCTCGGCAGCATATTAATGGGTTAGCCCCTGTGTATGTAATCGCGGAAAGGCCCACGCCTTCAAAGTTACCAATCTCAGGTTGCAGCGTATGACCTGCTGCCAGAGCCCTGTCGACGGGAGCAGGACACCTTGCCTCATAATTCGAGCCTGCAACATATTTTTGGCACTGCGTTGCTTGGGCGTGCCACTGCCCAAGTTTTCGCGGCCCCGTTGAACTCGAAAGCAACCACAGCTGCCGGCCAGGCACAAACTACGTGGTTCTACTTTTCAGAGTCAGCTTGCATGCGTCACAATCCGGCATGATGCATGATGCCCCACGGTCATAGTGCTTACGAGGTGCCACACTACCACGCTGATGGCTTGAGTGACCCACAGTGCTGACCAAGGGACTAGGGCTGTCATACGTAGGTGCCGCCAAACTATTAGCTTATGCAAATCCGAGTGTGGGCGATGCCGATGAGAGGTGACCGGTGACCCTCCGTTTCGCAGGTTTTAGGCCGTGAGAAGCTATGCTGAACTTGAAGGCACCTTGGCGGCTCAAGTGCTCAAGCCTGAAGCGATCCATGAGTGACTCCACTCCGTTTAGATCAACTCAGAGTGTTTCGAACAGGAATGGCACCGCTGCATACTTGTCCTGGTAACATTGGGTCCAGATGCCATGGCACAGGCGGACTATGCCTTGTCTAGTGGTCCGAGCCGTTGAAATGCGCCCAAGGACGCCCTTCTTGTTCCCAAAAAGCTTCGAGAGACATATTTTAGATACTATTTAAACTGGGATCCGTCCGCCTCGGTGAAGAATGTGTCGCCGTGGGCGACTTCGTGCGGGGTACGTTGATATCGGCGCGCAACGTAAAAGACGAAGGACCGGTCAGATACAAATCGTGAATGTCCATGATGACAAGGGCTGTCATGCGACACTTCGTCGCCCTCATGACATTCGTATGCAAATGTCTTCTCTCGAGGCCCTTGGCCATAGTATTCCTACCCGAGGTGGCATGTAAGCGATCTAGAAGCACAAGTCCTTCGATGAAAATATAACGATCATAAAATGTTCATAAACGGTTGTATATCATCACCCAGATGGCCACCACTTCGCAACCCCAATTGATCTAGCACGCTACCCTGAAACTGGATCGGGGGATACCAAACAAATTTATGGCCCCCCTGCGGCAAAAGTTATCCTTGAAGTGCTAAAAATGCTTTCGGATCGAGTGATTTGGGTCGTCGCTCTCCAGAAAGACCCACACTGGGGAAATTTGATTGTTCCCCATCATGGAAGTGGTGTTCCTGCGAGAGCGCAGTTACAGAAGGGGTCCCTCCGAAAATCTCCACAGGGGTGTAAGGCGCTGTCGACTGTGACGTCGCCGATGAGATGGTGGATGTCCGCTTGGATGCATGATTAGCCTTCTTTTTCGCTGGTGCGGGAACGTGCATCTCGGTGTGTGGGTACGGGACGGACTGATAGGAGAGTTGGGCCAGCGGGTTCTGGGTGTGAGAGGAATCTCCGGCGGAGAACGATGCGGAAGTTCGCGAGCGGGAGTCCGAACCCGACCCGCTTAGTGCACCAGACGTCATCTTCTTCCGCGCGTACAGCTCCCCGCCTAGATCTGCATCGTCTGCGTCACCGGAATATAATGTATTGGAACCATCCAAGTCGTTAGAACGGGCAAATCTGACCGGTGCCAGATGGTCCAAGGATCCCTGAGTGGGAACTACCCCGCTCCCACTCCCCTGGAATCCCTCAAACGTACCCATCTCTGGGTGAGAGGACGCCCCGTTGAGCGCTATGAGGGCATCAACCCTCTCACGTGCCTTGCGCTCCTGTCTGCGTGCTCTCCGTTCCGCTTTCCGACGGGCGTCCTCCTCCGCCTCAAGCCGCTGTCGCTCGCTCTCGCGCTGTGCAGCCAGCGCCGCGAAGTGGTCCGGCGACGTCAAACGATCGATGGTGCTCGCGTCAAGCGGAGCTGCGTCAGAGTCGAGCGTAGACGACGAGTTGGTGATAAGCGCCCTGCCTCTCCTGCCTCTCGTTTCTTCCGGATCGTCCTCATCGTCGTCAGAGAGATAGATGGGTGGGCGACCAAAGAGTGTGTAACCGAATAATGTGAGAGAGAAATTGGGTCGTCGACGTCGCCTTGCTCCGCGGCGCGAGGCCGCGCCCAAATTCGAGTTTAGCGAAATACCGTCCGAGTCTGCGTCGCGGAGGAGATGCTCGAGGTCATTGGAAGAGGGGGATCTGGCATTGGTAGAGGTTGAACGCAGTGGGTTGGAGAGGCTTGTGTTAGCCGCATTCGAGGGCGGGTTTGAAAGAGGCTCGGAGGGTGACCGTACAGAGAAGCACGGGAGACACGAGGAAAAGACAGCGCGAACATTGTCAGTGTAGGAAAAACTGTCCATTGCCATCCTAGGCCTTGCGAATGTTGGTTCAGGTTCTTGCCCGTTGAAAAAAAGATATGAAAGGACTCAGAAGGAAGTGAGAGCGGCTTGCGCTTGGAGCAGACACAAGGCGGTGCCGCACGTCGTTTTATGAAACGTTTTGGAAACTTGTTGGCAATGCGGTGATGGGCGCCACTCCGGTGTGACTATACTGTAGCTAAAACCAGATGGCTGGGTGATTACATATAAATTTCCGAGGTGGAATTCGCAATATTTCAGCATGATTCTACCACTGACTCAGACACGCAGAAAAGACATCACACAGACCTGAAAGTAAGCCCGAGGAGCGAAAACATTAAATTCAGGACTTCCACGCCATTGTGATGGAACTTCAATGAAGGTACCAGTCTGGAAGGCTGTGACAAGTACAATTCACCGGCATGCCAGGCAGTGAGCACGTGAAGTCCCGGTGGTTCTCCTATTCCAACAAAGCGAAAGGTAGCCGGTATGTGGTAAATTTTCGGTTACCATGAGTTACGTTGTAACCTACTATCGCTTACCACGAGGTTACCCACCCCGGGAGTTTACCCGTTCTGTCCAAACTCATCATTTTTCACTATCCCTAGGTGTACATTGAAAATGCCAACACTGTATCTACTTGTCCTGCGAAGCTGAATGAGCCAATTCTAAGTAGTTTTCGTTGAGATAGACTTTGTAGCGTGACGCTGGGCAAAATCACGCTGGGAGTGCGCAGCTGAAGCGGAGACTAAGTTTTTCCACAGAAGCCGGATTTGCGCCGAGCATTTCCTCACCACCGTCTACGCTTGGGGGCGGATTCACTAGCATATTGCACATCTGAGCCATAGGCTCTTGCTTCGATTTTCATTTGTCAACAGATTCTATTCCAGCCCCTACGGTCTTCTGGTCATCAATCTGGGGATAATGCAGCCATCCACTCAGGCTGGGTACTGTGTACCGAACCTATACCATCAAGATGAGTAAATTCCTCACTCGTTTGATAATGTACATTCACGCTACGTTTTACGCTAATCATGCTACATGGTTCGTCTTACTATCGTGCCGTGCGGGGTTTGAAGTTGGCATACGTGACCCATGTGTAACATTTGCAACTAGGTAAACTCCCGGGGTGGGTAACCTCATGGTAAGCGATAGTATGTAGCCATTCATGTGGTCTATGAGAAAGATCTAGTTTGAGTCATGTAATCGGCAGTTCCCTTCGCTCTATGAATACGGAAAGGATTCGGCAAGCCTAATGAGACAACGACCGTTGACAACAGTGTGGTCACTACACTATCTCCAGGATGGTTATACGCCAGCTCGTTTTCCGCCACGAGAACTCGTGTGGGTACTTGCTTCTCACATACCGTATACATAACTTCCCCGACAATTCATCCCAGTCTTGTGCATCGTACGCCAGGCTGCCCTTGTCCGGAGCGAGCTCGTCATGATTGACGAGTACCCTGTCAATCTTGCACTCCTCGTTGCTGGGGGGAGGTAGCATAGCTGCTTCGATGAGGTGCTTCGAGCCCGTTGCGGCAGGCAGCGAACGGGGGAAACGAAGAGGCCAGAATATCCGCTGAGAGGTAAAAACAGTAGGAAATTTGGCACTGTACGGTGTGCGAGACGTGAACTAACAAGTCACGCCAGTAAGATCTTACGACATGGACAAAAGACGACTGCATACTTGATAGGTGGCAATCGTTTTTGAGTTGCCAGTAAAATTGTTTATTTCAGGGTAGATGAATCTGACTTTGCTTTCGTACAGTGTCACGATGGCACTTTCGCGGAAAACGTGAAGTATTCGACCGAAAGTAATGTTTTCGGGGACATACTTCCACACCGTCTGCAGTGTCAATGGTGAAGACTGGCATCCAGATGTTAAAATAGCATCAGAGATGTCATATGCAGCCATTAGTCGGGTAGTTATAAGCAGTAACTTGGGTCGCTTTTCCGATAGCCGCAAGTCGTAACGCACCTGCAATGATATGGTAAACGTCTGTCAAGATGATACAACCAATCGAACCTACCATCAACCTCCCATCATTTCCAGGTGGGCAGTCGATCTCTGCGATTACATCCTTGTCAAGCTTGGTGTAATCTGCGTTAAGCTTCATTATTCGGACCAGGTGCCTGCGGTTATCCGTAATCCATCCATAGACGAGATAGTCTCCAGCAACAGTGTAGTTCCTCGTCCGTGTCGAGGTTTGCACCTTGAAAGTGATTTTGACTGACGGCGTCTTTGTATCTAGATGGCAGATCGCAAAAGTACGCCTATAAGAAGCCACATCATCAACATATTTACTATGACGCTGATCGACACACAACATACTCATTCTTTACAAACGTCCGTAGAAGTAGAAGATTGTCACCTCGTGATGACTTGTACGGACCATCTCGAGGACCGATGTGTAACCAACACCATTCACTTTGTAATGTTACCGAGGCGGGTGCTGTCTCTGTTGCGCTAGTTTCTGTCATCGGTGGTTTGAACAAACATATGTTTGAATGGCGCGCGGGGTTAAGGGTCCGACTGTGAAAGAGAAATACAAGCCAATCGCCGCCCGGTAGGAATTTCATTCCCTGGAACACCCCAGGAAATTCGAGGGGGAAGGAATAACTGCGGATGGGTGTCAAAGTACCCTGCGAGAATGCCGCGTCGAGGCGTGCGGTAGAGATCAGTTGGTGCCGGATTACATCCGTCGTGGAGTGATGGAGATGCGGATAACTTGTAGGCAAGAAACGGTGCCTAAGAAGTGCACTGTGCCAGACATGGTGACACTGAGAGTACTCGAGGAGTGTTTTACATGTCTGACAGACATGAATAATGACAGTCAGTCCATGAGGATAGTTGCGGTATTGGATCGCTCACTTGGCTCAACCGAACAACATCTGATGGCGACAGCAGGCTCATGATGATGAACCAGATGTCCGCGATGAGTTCGACAGGCATTGCTTGTCTGCCATGGGTGGTACTTCGGCCTGTGTTCATGGTAACGAAGACCCGACGTGGACTGAGGTCGTTCTATATCAAGTCGTCTCGGTGATCCATATTTTCTGTGGTTCCACGGATCAACGCGCTTGAGGTGTGGACGTGGCATAGTCGTCAGGATAACGCCATATTGACTTTCTGTGTCAGCCGGCGAGCCTGAGAAAAGTAAACCCGGTCCGGCGGTTGGCGCGTTTTCTCCGCATCCATCAGTGCTTACGCCAACTTGAACTTCTAAAATCCACGCCCAGCAAATACTTCTGATTGGGCCCTTCCTTTTTTGTGCTGCTGATGAGTCAATGAGCGTTTTCGCTCCCATTCTCTAATACGTTCCTACCCGTATCCTACTAAGTGTTGCAGCATCTGAAGGCAGCAGCCAATATGGCCAAGGTGGTTGTGATTGAGCGAGACGACGGCGGCCGCGTGTACAAGGAACCCGTCGGAGCGCTGCCAACAGCTCACACGAGGTTCCTTCCTCCCAAGGCGAGCCACATCATATCCCCAAGCATACATAATAATAAGTAGCCTCATTACAGACCTTCAGTACATCTTCAGCTCCTCAGAATGTGGGCGCGATATACAAAGGATCAAGGCCCTTGTACCACGTCCTTTCTGGCCTCTTCCTCCCCGCCGGGTACCCTTCAAGCGTTTCCCCAGGTAAATTTCCACCCATTGGACAGCGTGGAGAACCCGAATTAATCTATTACCTTGGATACGCTAGATTATTTCCAGTGCGTGTATTATCTCCGACCCCACGGAGCGTCTCCATGTGTACAAATCATTTCCCAGGTATCAAGTATACAACGCTCTCCAGGCCTTCTGTAACTCTCTGTCAGGCCTTCTAGCCTCTCGCGGTGCCTTGGAGGGTATGTTTGTACCCACAACACCTCTTATTCTCGCGATGCTGATCTGTACTTGAACAAGGCGTTGGTGTAGGCAATGCATCTGCCTCAGCAACCCATGCTCTTCTATTGACAGTCTTGAAAGATGTCTTCTCTCGCCTCACAAGTCAGTGGTCTCTGATTGTAATATATTACTGGACTCAAGAAAGCTGACATCAACGTTTAGCTATATTCGCTGCTTATATTTTCGGCACGTCCCTCTACCCAGAGACAAAAACCTTTCGATTTTTGGCCGATGTGTTCAACGATGCGTGCGTGGTGCTGGACACGGTCGTACCATTCATCGGATCGATTGATCTGTCGAGATACTGGGCTTCTCTCCCTTCGGGTGCCACACTACAAATTATTGCATTATGTTTGAGCGGTGGTTTAAGGTCGCTCTGTTCGCTCGTGGCAGATGGTTCGAAAGGGGCAATGACGAACCATTTCGCATCACCATTGAGTGGCAAAGGGGATATCGGTGAAGTTAGCGCAAAAGATGCAAGCCGGGAGACAGTTGTTGGCCTTTCTGGGATGTTGGTGAGCATTTCCTACTAGTAGTTTACGTCTTTCCACTGACGAATTACAGTTGGGCACACTGCTCATCCCCTATATCAACACCCGCCCCGTGACGTACACAGTATTGTTTATTTTGGTTGGAGCCCACCTGATGTTCAACTACCTCGCCGTTCGTGCCGTGGTTCTCCGCACGCTCAATAGGCAACGTGCATGCATTCTTTGGACCAGCTTCAAATTGCCGAATGGAACATTCCGCGAGAAGACTCTTACCCCTGCCGTTGTCGCTTCGAGAGAGATCATATTCGGGCTTCCTAGCATCCTGCGAGAGGCAACCACATGGCAAAAAATAGGGCGATGCATTCTGGGGACTTCGTTCCGGAAGATCAAGTCCCAATGTGCTGCGGCGCATATTGCCTCCACACTACACGTGTTCGAAGATGAGCAATATGTGCTATTTATAATCGGTGGGAAGGAGGGGGATAGTTGGCGCCGGATCCGCATTGCGGTCTGTTTCAAAGACGGATACCGCTCGATGGATCAACTTCAGGCTTGGATCCATGCTATCGAGGTGGCGCGACGGCTGCACGGTTCGAGAGGCAACGTCGATCCACTGGAACTTCTGCGTTCGACATTATTGGCGACTCGTGAAGCGCTGCCTAGTTTCATCCAGTCCCTGGTCGAAGCAGGGTGGGAAACGAGGAGCGATTCAATGATGTTTGGTTCTCCGAACCATCTAATTTTGGGGATAGATCATGGCCTGGAGGAGACACATGGTGACAGTGGAGATAGAAAGCATCGATGACGTGGCACGTAAGTGGGGTGTAGTTAATATCACGGCTTCACTTACTCTCCTTCGACTTTTGCCGGCATCCAAACCTCTGTCCGTCCTGAGGCCTGAACCATAATATAACCATTTCTCCTGAGTCGTTCCTATTCTGGTTACCTCTTTGACCCTGAGCTTGACCCTCTTAGTGTGATGAGGTTATTATCATAGAGCAATATCTCAACCGCTCAAAAGGGCCGCAGTTAACACTGCTCGATGAAACTTCGTCACGACAACTAGGGTCCCCCATCCTGTTGACTGTAATATAAAAATTGGTCGGGAGAAGATCCGTGCCCACTACCCCGAGCATAGAATCATGCTCCTTCTCAGCAAACATCGTCGTTACTTTATAGTAATCCCGTTATTCGCTTCGTTCATATGGTTATCTAGCCTCCTGGCGATGCTACTGACCTGGCTCATCTCGGGACGCCCCAAATATGTGTCCACCCAGGTCGCCGTCGTCTACATCTCCGACGTCGGTGCATCCTTCCTGAAACCTCTATTTGTCGTCGCGTGCTGCGTTACTGGACCTGGTCTCCTCATCTCGCTTACACTCGAGCGTCTCTTCAGGCATCAGGGCAGACTCCCTCCTGATCTCTACGCACGCGAACGGATCTTGGCCGGACTCGCCATAGTCGGTGCTTTCATCGCCATGATGGGCCTCGCCCTTTTATCCGGCTTTGATACCAAACGATACCCGACCGAACACCTCGTCTTCCTGCTGGTCTTCATGATCGGCGTCTCCCTCTCCGCCGTATTCACCGTCATCGAGTTTCGTTGGCTCGCGGAGGACTACAAGGACCTTGCGAAGCTAAAGCGGGCATACATTGCCAAGGCGGTGATTGGGTTGACGTTGGTGGTGTTTGGGATCGGATTTGGGTTCACGTTCTTTTATGCGCCGAATGTGGGAGGGGTGATTGAGTGGTTGATTGGATTTGGGTTCACGGTTTACTTGTTGACTTTTGCGTATGATTTACGCATGGCTGAGGTATAGCAAGGCGCCAGTGCATCGGGCAAGGAGCAGATGGGGCAAATACCTTAATTGCGGGCAGCCTACACGGAATCAGGCCTTAGGACCGCTGAGGGTGTACGATACATGATCTATCGCGCAGCATCTAATTCCAATCGGTCAATGTATGAACATGGCAAGAGTCTTTACAATTTATTCCAAAGGCATATCGCATTATCATCATTGTTTATTGTCATTGCTGTTGTTGTCCCCCTCCTCCTGTAAATGCTCCATGAATGTATATCCAACTAATACTGGATGTTAGTAATGCACAGCGAGCAAAAGTAAAGACTTTACAGTCCGGATCGTGTTGTAGTGGTGGATCGTAAAATTTGGACAAGACTTTAAAGAGTTGGCGTGCATTGACAGATGTCCAAGTTATTGACCTGAACTCATACATCAACCGGGCACCTGTCAAAACTTCACCAAGTTCCGCCTCATACTGCTCCCAGTCTATTGAAGGTCAGTGATTGGTTCAAATTCCAGTCAAATGATTACTTGCCACATTCATTGATATCGCTGTGATCCAGATTGCAATCATTCTCCCGCCGGAACTTGGTGATGTTTTTGGGTTCATGTCGGCGGACCCAGTATTCAATCAGCAGATAATTGTCGAA
>JBBPTY010000684.1:0-14609 GCA_038094335.1 Tylopilus aff. striatulus | reverse complement strand
ATACAGCGTCCTTGCCTGCGTAGATGATATCGCACATGAGCGCGAGCTCGCAGCCACCTCCAAGCTGTCCGTGCCGTTCAATCGGCTTCTTCGTCTAGCCAAGGCAAACGCACCGCATATCCATTTATCGCAGCAATGATCGGTTTATGTGTGGATGCGACCCCGTCCTTGAGGTTCTTGAGATATTCGGTATTGTAAGCGCTCACAAAGTCGAGCTCGCTCTGCTCCTTGATGTCGGCGCCCGCTAGACATTCAGCGTGTCAGCGATGCACAGAGTCAGGGTGTGCGTGTACGCACCGCAAAAGGCCTTGTTGTTCCCAGTGATGACGATTGCGCCGATGGTGGGGTCCTTGTCGTAGCAGCGGAGGGCACTGAGAAGCTCTTCGATCAACGCACCTGAAAGGGCGTTGAGAGCCTTGGGTCGGTTTAGGGTGATGATCCCGACGCGATTGTCCTCCCGAGTGAGAATATTGGGTTCTGACATGTCTTCCTTGTTCCAGATGCTCGCTGAGTGAGCTAGAGCGGGTCGACGGAGCCTCACCGAGTTTGTGTCGTCTAATCTAATCTCGGAGTTCGGGTGCGGACGCCGAGTTGCCTGTTTTGTTGTGACACAAATTCACGTTCCGCAACAGAGTTCATGCCTCCGCTTAGTACTGGCCTCTTACCAGAATGTCTGTCGCTGCAGCATCACCAAATTGCACGCGACAAGGCTGTTGCTACGTGCCCTCTTCCTGCTGGCGCGGTCCTCCTATCGGTTCGATCCCTCACAAGTCTACTCCTTCCAAAAGAAAAGGGTCGCCGGTGCGACTTTTGCCATTCGCTTGCGCCTCAAGATCGAGGTCACCTTCAAAGATGCACGAAATGCGCCTCATACTGGTATTGCAACACCAAATGTACGCATGATCCGACAGAGTCGTCGACTGTTGCCGACCACAGATCGATATCTTCAAGGCCAAACGTCGCATTGGCGCACCCACAAAAAGTACTGCAAGCATATCAGCGCGTTTTGTGCGTCACGCCAGTTCGACCAACTTGAATCACATGAAAAGATGGACGCGCTCTTGCTGACGCACTTGCTTGCCGAGTACGCTGCCGGAGGGACAGAGACGCAGGAAGGCGATTCAGAGTTGTCGATATTCATGTCGTTGCTCCCAGGTCCGGTTTCCGGGGATGCACCTCCGACTTGCGCATTGTCTTCTAGTCATCGTCCTTCGCAGACGGCTAGCGAGCTGTATTCGCGTTGCGGGAACAACAACTTTTCTATTCACAGCCATCTGACTACCATCGCACATGGCGTCTTTCCTTTAGCAAGCCGGCTATTCAATCATTCTTGTGTTCCAAACGCTATCGCAAAGTATAGGATTGCCCGCGCACAGGTGGTGGTCATGGAAATTGTTGCGATCCGTGACATCGCTCCCGATGAGGAAGTACGTGGTTTTTCATTACTTCAGAAACCTGTGCTTTCAACGAGGCCCGATAGGTGTGCCTTCCATATACCGATCCTGCCCTTGTCGAGACACGGCAGCAAATGTTTCGGTTCACATACGGTTTCATGTGCACGTGTCCATCTTGTGCAGCTCTCGAGCTACTCGACACCTCGCGGCCTGCTCCAGACGGGGCAGAACTCGAGTCTCTTGGGGCCGCTCTGCGTAAATTCGTGTTCCCGGATCCACACCCTGGTACAATCAGGTTGCCGACTTCGCCTGTGAACCTCGAGGCTGTGCCAGTCGGAATCTCGCCCATCTTCCGGGAGTCTTGCCTGACGAACTTGTGCGAATCATTCAGTATCTTATCGCACGATGGACCGTTTCCGTCAGCTCTCGAAGTTGGACTCACAATCCTTGCATTCTACGTCGTCATTTATCCGCCCAACTACCCTCAAGTCGGTATGTTTCATGATTTTCCCTCCCAAGGATGTCTCGTCATGTCATTCACCAGGTATGCACTTGCTGGAAATGGCAAAGACGGCCTGGAATGCCTTCATTACGATGGAGAGCTCGGACCCTCCGACGCAGCCCGCATGTGTCAGTTTGTTGGCACAAGTCAGAATGTATCTTGGACTGAGCAAGCAGGTCTGGGTGGTCATTGGCCTAGAAGGGGACGAGGGTGGTCCTCTAGCCGAGATTCAGGTACTAGAGCGTCTACTGAGCGACCAGGGAGCACAGTAAACGGCTTTGGTGATACATTCGCGTAGAAACTGAGGGGGCTTTCCTTGACGAATAACCCTGTAACCAATTAGCTTTTCCTAGGATAGGTGCCATATGTTCCAAAAGTGGAAAAAGCTGACTCAGCAATGCTGTGTTGTAAGCGTAACGTGGCGTCTCGAAGCTCTCTACTGTCTGCTCAGTTCACATCGCTATTCAATCATACGGGGAACATGGATGCATGGGTAATGCAGGTTCCGCCAATCACGCGTGCGTGGTTAGCGTTGTCTGTGGTAACTAGCCTGGCTGTCGTACGTCCAACTCGTATTCTTCCATGGAGAACCGATCACATTCGCTGTCATCCAGCAATGCCAGGTTGTTACACCGCTACAGCTCTACTTTTCATTCAAGTCCGCCTTCACGAATGCACAGGTCTGTTGCGCTTGTCTAGTTCTGGGCGACACGCTCACGTCGATGGTCTCAGCCGTGGCGAATGCTGACCACTTTCTTTTATTTCGGCCCACTCTCACTAGATTTCATATTCCATCTGTTCTTCTTGTGAGTGTGCTCTACATAATGGGTAGTGGGCGGTCTTGACGCATTCTGTTAGCATGCGGTATAGTCGGATGTTGGAGGAGTCGTCCTTTGCGAACAAGAAGGCGGACTACCTGTGGTTGCTGCTACTTTCATCACTGATGCTCCTCGTGTGTCTGGACCTTATGACTTCCTGACCTGGCCAATTAACCCAAGTCATCCGCAGGCATTGTCACCCCTCGTCAATCTTCCCTTCCTCTCGTCCTCCCTGGCCTTTGTGCCAATCTATGTATGGTCCAGGCGACACCCGTCCACGCCGATCGCCCTCTTTGGCATCTTCACAATTTCTGCGCCGTATCTCCCCTTGGCCCTCGTTGGGCTGTCCTGGGTCATCAGTGGTACCTGGAAGGCCGCCGCCGGTGATTTGATCGGTTGTGCCGTTGGCCACATCGGCTGGTTCTTGAGGGATGTATGGGCTAGGGAGATGATTGGAGGGTATACGCCACTCAGTGAGGCCCCCGAGGTACTGTGAGTCGTGTTCTTTAGGTGATCACCAGGATGGTGTGCTAACAGCAGGTCCAGAAAACGCTTATTCGGAGACGTTTGATAACTATGTATTGGATAACAAACGCTGCAATATGCTAGCCTCTATTTAAGTACCTTTTCCAGGCGGGCCGACCGTTGTTTCAACTCATGATCGACGACAATGGGTTTCCAACTAAGTCGTTTCAAGTTCCAGGACGCAACGTGGTGTCTGCGATTATTTTCAGCGTGCAGAAGGTTGGAACCATACTCCTCTCGCTTGCTGAGTCACCCCGCGCTGGACGAACATTATCCCAGTAGTCCATGACGCAATCTTTAACTGGCCGTGTGTGCACAGAGCTTTCGGATGATACAAACTGCGGTGTACGACGATTCCTGCGAAACAAAGGTGTTGCTGCTAATGTCGAATGAAGGACCAGGACAGGACGCAAGGTTAAGGCTTATCCCCGACGTCAACTTTCTGTGTGAGAAAGAAGGGCCATAGCCCCAAGGGGACGAGAGCTTTGAGTCTGATTCACCTGACAAAGGGACGAGCAGACCTGTTCGCTAACCGGTATCGACAAGAAACCTGGAGTATCGGGTTGTAGTAGGATATGGGATGCTAAAGCACGCGAGATAGTCCGGAAGAGGGAAGACGCCATAAATATCCACACGGTTGAATTTTCTCCAGACTTTTGAAAAACTCGTCTCTGGGTTCTTGAATCGCAGAGCCAGAGTTTTGGAGTGTCAGTGCAAGCGGTGGAAAAGTAGCGACATTCAACCACCGGCAGCGGGTGCTAGGTACTCACCAGATGGCAATCAGATCGCTACGGCTATGCCTCATTCTGTCTGTGTGTGGAACGATCATGGATGCCTATTCACTGACGTTCCACTGGCAATAACAGTAAACTGTAATGCCTTGGTACAAACACCTTGAGTTAGATCTGGTTTAAGGACTGAACACTTACATAAGCAACCAGGGCAGTAACTTTCCAAACCTTTTCTCAGAGGTCGTATAAGAAACATCTCGAAATACAGCGGCAAATATGGTCCCTTGAGGTTGGACGTTGGAGTCTAGTACTGTTTGCTATACTTCCGGTTTTGGTTAGTCACGTGTACTCGTAAGTACGAAGTTGCCGTCCTTAACGTTGCCGAGACACTGTTGCTCAGTGTCTCACACGATGCTCTCGACAACCCGCCCGTCATCCAGCCGTATCCCCCAACTTATACGTTCTCTTGCTACGGAATCTATTCCACATACACCCAATGTCCCACCACCACCACCCATCGTCGGCGGTGCCAAGCCCCGTCCTCGTCTCCATCCACGACCCCGTCCTGCCGCAAGGGATGATCGCCAGGTTTTACCTGTTCTTCCCCCAACGTTTGGGCGTAATCAGCTCCTCCCTGTACCCAACTCGACACGAGCGCTTCTAGAGGACATCGTCAAATCGTTTGAAGCACCGATACGCTATGCCTTTGCATACGGCTCGGGCGTCTTTGAACAAGCTGGTTACGATGCCAAGAAGCCAGTCTCGGATAGACCGATGCTGGATTTCGTGTTCGCGGTAACCCACCCCGATCATTGGCACTCGATCA
This sequence comes from Tylopilus aff. striatulus, assembly GCA_038094335.1. NCBI lineage: Eukaryota > Fungi > Basidiomycota > Agaricomycetes > Boletales > Boletaceae > Tylopilus > Tylopilus aff. striatulus. The sequence goes on along the minus strand of JBBPTY010000684.1, from coordinate 9,813 downwards.
ATATGCATCAGTTTCCAGCCCATTATCCACTGCATGCGCGTGCTCTGGGGTCGGATTTTGTGTCGCGTGTGCAAAGATTTGGACCTGGACTGTGGTTTAATGCGTTTGTGCCCATGAATGGCGTGGTAAGTGGAGGCGCATGAGCTCCCTCTCTCGCCTTTCTTCAGCAGTCCCAGCGTGCTGACGAATCTGTTATTGCAGACGGTCAAGTACGGCGTGACGACGGTTGATACATTGTGCGCAGACCTGCTCAACTGGCGTACACTCTATCTCGCGGGCCGGATGCACAAGCCGATCCGGATCATCAAAGACGACGCACGTGTACGATTGACACAGCAGGTCAATCTGACTTCTGCCCTTCGAACGGCCCTCTTGATGCTTCCCGCTCAATTCACGCAACGTGAGCTATTTACCGCGATCGCGGGGATTAGTTATACTGGGGACCCTAGGATGGTGCTTCCGGCGGAGAACCGGGGTAAAGTGGCGAACATGGTCGAGAGACAGGAAGCACAGTTTCGAGAACTATATTGGCGGCTTGCGCAGGGTCTTCCTGGAGTACGGTGGCGCATGGACTCGCATGTCATCGAGCAAGATACGAGTGCCCACACGCGGGCTGCGCATCTAAAAAAGCTCCCTGAGGGGATGTTGTCGCGGGTACATGCGCGCGTACATGGGCATGGGCCGCCGAGAGAGGCGGACGAATGCGCGTATTGGTTGCGTGTTGCTGAGGACACGGCGTTGCCGTCGATACTACGCTCAGGTGCGTGCATGGGTGTACTTGTTACGCTGTTATCGACGCACACAACGTAGAAATGAGCAATATCGTGCGATACCCGGCTACTGTGCAGTCACTCAAGGGTCTTGTTAGCGCAGGCTTGATCAAGAGCACACGATATAGTATAGCCAAGGTGGGCAAATACTGGAAGGGACCCAAGACGGACACCCCAGCGTCTTGAAGCGACTCCTACTATTTCCCTAGGTCGATATTACCCCCCTCTTTTACCACCCCACTCTTTGCTCACTAAGATAGAACCTCTCGTTTGGGTCCGACTATCCATCACTACTTCGCAGCAGTTGTAGCACTAGGGGATTGATTGCGCATCATAATATATAATCTATTTGGACTGACGCGACGCCTCCCGAACGAAACGCGTCGCGGTCGCTTGCTTTGTGACTGTTACTTTGTGACGTTATATAACCATTTGGTTCTAGATCATCACGTGGAGCTTCGCGAAGAACTCGAGGCTCCAAGACAATTCGTCCTCCTATCAGTTTACGTCCCATCGCTACCATCGTCATTTAACCTGGATTCGCAAAGACTTTCTGAAAAATTCTGCTCCTGAATCGATCATGAAACCCGGGTTTTTGAACACCCCGCGCTCCAAGCGGATAATCTCAGAAGCGTACGCGCCGCGGTCCCCTCCAGATGGACAAGGGGTCGGGACACAAGCGCGGTCGGGTCAAGATAGCTCTAGTGACACTTCAGAGAAGGCTCAAGCCCTTGCGGAGGAGGGTGCGACTCCGATGGACATCGACGAGTTACCGGTACAAGACGGGTACGCCTGACTGTATTTTGGTCGTCGTCGGTGGATCCTTACAATGGGCCTAGAGACGCAAGTGAGGCATGCAAGATGGAGGTCACGTCGGAGGGATCGTCCGAGTGCAAAGCCCAAGAGATGTACGTACGACCTAAGCTCGCGCTTACGGTCAGATTTCTGATCGGCGGGCACCTGTATAGATACGCAGACGGGGAGGTTGCTGGGATGCGTATGATGCGACTTACTGAAGGCGAGATGTCTTCGGAGGACGAAAAAAGGTACATTTCACGCCCACTAAACCGTGCAGACTCGAGCCCTGAGACATGTTTCTACAGTACTAAACGCAAGCGAGCTAGAGATCCAACTGAGGGCAAAGGCAGAGCTAAGGCCGTCGGGTCGGAGGAGGATCATCTGCACGTGACATCCGCATTTATTCACACGCTCATCCTGACTATGCTTCTGTACCTAGTACTATACCTCTCAAACCGTGGAACCGGAACCCACCAGGTTGGGGTCGTCACCCCGACGAAGACTTTTTCCATACCGTACCTGAATCGCATGGCGGACCCCGGCAGAAACGTGCCGTATTCCGTCTCTGGCCCCGCGATCCCAAGGGCAAGCCCCTTGCGCGAAACGAACACTCCAAGGGCACGTTATCGCCCGACGGGTACCCCTGGGGCGCCACGCTGTATGATATTTTTTTAGTCCACAGGCTACCTGAAGTGCCCGGTTTTGTGTCGTACATGACGGGCAGTGCGATATGTCAGGCGATGCAGGAAATGGGAGAGCTAGAAGTAGCCGCGCCCGAAATAGAGTGGGCCAAGTCGGAAGGCCAACCAAGGGTGGAGGGTGCAGCGGACACGGAGGAGCTAATCAGGTGCATGGATAGCAGGGTAAATGTCATCCCCGGCTTCTTCGCTTCTATGGGTTTGAAGATTGACGAGGAGGAAAGTGGCGAAACTGGTAGCAAGGAGGAAGGCGACGAAACTGGTAGCGAGGAAGGCGGCGAAACTGGCAGTGACGAAGAAATCGAGAGCGACAGCGGGTCCCCGGATCTCAACGAAATCCTGCCTCCACCAAAGATCCCAGTTACATCACCTTTTCATCCGAGCCATTACCCCAAACCATGGCCCTTCACTCCTTTTGAACATGAGCTGTCTGTTCTTCTCCAGGAACGCATTCCATTGCATCTATTGCCACAAAAACTCTGCGTGCACGATCCATTCTCTCTGCTCGCTGCGCGCCGGCCAAATGTTAGCAACACTTCGTGGACCACTCAGCCAGACATCGTACGAACATACAACCTTGAATTTTCCCCAGAGGTACACAAGCACTGTGAAGAAGCAAGCAAGAAAGCCGATGAGATGGAGATGTTCAGGTCGCGTACGCTGATTATCATGAGGTACAAGCGCACTAAGGACCAAATCGAGAACCACGAGCCGATTATCGAGGTGCCGCTCCCGCCTTATCCGCGTCGCCCTACAAAGATCAAGGAAGCCCACTTATACCTCTCCCCCGTCGCCAGGGTCGGAACAGGACATCATTCTATCGTCTACAAAGCAGAGTGGGAGTTGCCTCGTGAAATATTCGTGAAAGAAAGAATCTGTCCACTCTGCTTTAAGGAGAGTGCGGACAGGGAGATAAAGAGATTGAAAGATACGGGGAGATGGGCCGAAATGTTGGGAGCAGCTTCATGGGGCCCCCGGGGGTATACAGGACGAAAACCGACGAATGCAGACCTGAATGCGGTCAACGACCCGGTGAACCTCGAACGAGATGGAGAGATTATTGAACGCGAGCTCACTTGTGTCGTCCCTCCCAGTGCACCTCCCTCCAGGATCATGGAACACATCGACCGAACCAGCATTTGGGATGAGTTCATGAAAAATCCAACAGTCAATAAGGCACAACTCTTCTTTGCCGCTGGTGAAGATGAGGATCGGTCTTCCACGCATGCCTCATGTATCCCCGTCATGCGTATCAACCCACCATTTTCATACGAAAGCCAAAGTAAAGTCTGTACCCACCGCAGGTCTAATGCCCCCACTCCACGTACTGCCATGTTCACTGTGGTCGCAAAACTCTCCTTGGAGGGTGATTCCCATCTTTCCCAGGAGGCAGAAAACTATCAGGAATTTCCAGAACGCTTTTTCCAGCACTACAACGGATATACCATCATCCCCCAACTGAAAACAATCGTACCCGTCAGCGCCATCGTGCCTCAGTTTTACGGATACTATACCCCGCAGACGAACAATGGGGAAAGGGAAGAGGAGACGTCTACTGAACCCCCCTACGTTAGTCCCATCCTCCTGCTCGAACACTGCGGTGAGCCCATCGAGCCGGAAAATATGTCGGAAGAAGATCAAGAAGAGTGTGTGAGCATGTTACTGCGTTTCCAACGCGCTGGATGGCTCCACGAGTCTGTTGCATCACGCAACTTTCTCGTCCAGCGAGGCAAGCCGACCGAATTCCCGCTCACAAGGCAAGTGAAGCCCGAGCTGAGCTTCCGGTTGATCGATTTCGGGCGGTCGAGGAAGTACACCACCGCGGAAGAGAAAATGTGGGAAGAGCAGGCGGCGCTGAAGATGTTCTCGGATCTGCACGGAAAGATGGGCGTTACGTTGTCGTTGTAGAAAAGAAATAGGGCGGATCCTCGAGACAAGGTGAACGAGCAATTGTGGTTTCTTGTATGCTAAGCTGAAGGTCGTCGTCTGTAAGAAGAGGCGGTGCGATTTGTTGATCATACGAGACCATGGGAGGACACTGCGAGAGTGCAAACCGTGTTTACTACATCAGGCTGTGGTCCTGGTTGCAGCGGCAACAACTTCTATTTGATGTACCCCGACTCGCATGCTACTGTGATGTGCACATGAACCACAGCCGCGGCCCCTCAAGGACCCGGCAAGCGCATTGACCCCAGGCATGTCTGAGAAGTATTCCGCAATTAATCGGGTTCCTGACTCAAAGGGCCGCACTGGCGTGTCTAGACCGTCCAACGTGAGCGTGCCACTGCGGTACCAGGCCCATCTGTGACGGCTGAAGCGCTGACCCCCCAAATCTCGGATTCCGATTCAGTGTCAGAAAGATATTCGGCGCTCGACTTGATACGGTGGACGGCGTCTGTGATGGACACGAGATCTCAAATCATTACATAGTCTGACTGTTTTGTTACCACAAGTGCATGAAAACCGGTCTTGAAAGTGTGTTGCGGCGTTGGCTGGCAGCTGCAATCTTTACGTATACCATGTGCGGTGCTAGTAAACTTGACATACTTCCTGAAACGCCGTCTTCAACTGAGATTTTATATAAACGATGTCGATCAGGCGAAATTTGCCAACTGCTGATAGCAACAGACCGTACTATAATGGCCGGTGAGATGGGTGGTGGGTACCTGCCAGCGATCTATTCTCTTGGTTTGTCGTTGCTCACACGCCATGTAGTCCGGCGAAAATTCACAGCGTCCATCGCTCGACTTTGGAAACTCGACCAGAGTCACGCTCTCAATATGCAAGATGATGTCTGTTATGTCAACCAGCTACCACCCGAGCTTTTGTCATACATCTTCGAGCTCGCTCCTACGCACGAACCTGACCAGGACCGATGGTTCCCAGAGTTCGAGGTTCGTGTCTCGCATGTCTGCCGCCACTGGCGCACCGTCGCAATTTCAACTCCATCCCTCTGGACCAATATCGTAATAGATCGGTGTTCGCGTCCGCCGTACGATCTCGTAGCAGTTCAGTTACAACGGAGCCAAAACCTCTCTATAGATATTTCTATCGTGGATTGGTGCATAAGTGATCCGCACAAAGATACCGACACAAGTCTTCACGCCGATCTTGGGATCCTTTTCTCGATGCTTATCCCCTTCGTCCATCGCTGGGCTGCGATGCGCATGCGGCTTCGCAGGTTCGACTGCATGTATACGTTTCTCATCAAGATCACCGATCAGTCTGTTCCTGCACCCGTCGCTCTTTCGACCCTTCACCTATCTTCCTACAACCTTGCCCACGACGGTGATAATCTGCGCTATCCATACATGTGTCAACTCCTGACCACCCTTGTCGCTTCAGCCCCTATGCTCTCCTCCATCTCTCTTATGGGCGTGTGTGTGGATTGGGCTCATCCGAAACTCGCTCCCGCGTCCAATCTCAAACGGCTCTACCTCTCCATTCCTGCAGGAAACGACCGTCCATCCTGGGCTCATTTTTCTACCATCCTGCGGAGTGCCTCGTCCCTGGAGCTTTTGGGGATATACGGGTCAGGATCCCCGGGATTTCCCGCGCAGTGGTTCATCATGCCAGCACTAGGAGGATCTCCGGCGCTCGATGACCCCATCCAACTTCCGCATCTCACCGAGCTCGAGCTCGCGCACTGTTTGCAAGAGCATGCTATCGGACTGTTCCGCAGGTTATGTCTCCCTGGGCTGAGGTGCCTCACTCTAAACGTGTCCCATGGCGATTTCACGGCGCTGGTGCATGCGCTTGCTGGGCCAGCGACTGCGCTGTCTCCGCCACCGGCTCAGGACGGGTCGCAGAGCTTACTGGATGGGCTTCGCTGTCTTCACATAAAACGACTTGCCTGCAGTGCCGAATGTGTCGCGATCCTCTATGGGGCGCTTCAGCACGCTGAAACACTGATTCTCTCGTTGGCGCACCTTGATGGCACGTTCTTCGACGTGCTCGGCATGCCGTGTGCGTTGACTGGCGAGAGGGGCCTCTGGGTGCCTCGACTTGTGCGTCTGTGTGTCACTGAGGTGTCCGGGGATGCTGCCTGTGTGCGCGCGGTGGTAAGAGGGAGAAAGAGGTTGGGAACGTCTCTTGAGCATTTGATGTTGGACAAGGAGACCCTGGTGTCTATAAGCAGGCGCGATGTGAGATGGCTGAGAAAGAACGTGCGGAAATTTGAGATCGTGTAACTTGACTCGATGTCTAGTACTACGGCCGCGTTTGTAACGCCTTGGATCACCGACTGCAAAGATCTAAAAAATGCAGACGAAGATCATTAAGTATATAGGACGGTACCGAGATAATATGGTTGGACTGGTGTCAGGGGTCTTCCAGGTACGGCTGCAATATTGTGATGGCTTCCGCCGAGACTCAAACACGTTCACACCTTGTTGATTCGGCCAACACGAGTGCGCCAGCGTCCTCGAAACCTGTTCCTGCTTTCCCTTCATTTTCCTTTCTCTGTCACCTGTAGCTACCATTTCCGGTGTATTATTTCCCCCTCTTACGCTAACCACCGAGGGCCGAGGCCGCAAAGCGTACCCCCCCACATGTCGGCGGCTTTGCAGTCCCCGTCTCTTGTACATCACTCAAACCTGTTCGACGATCATGCTCATCCTCCGGTCACACATCATCATCGACAAGACTCGGGTCAGCCTCGGTCGCCGCCCTTGACGCGTACTGTTGCCATCATCAAGACACATGCGCTGGAGCAACGGCTCGAAATCGAGCCACGGATTCTCGAAGCCAATTTCGAGGTAAATGTTCCGACTGAGGGGGGCTTTTGGAAGGCCAATTCGCTTTTGTGACGTATCCTCCGGAGACGGAGTGGTGCGCCCCTCCGCGTGGCTGGCGAATCCCGGGTGCTGACGTGTTTTTTTTGCAGATAGTCAAGGAAAGACAAATGGAATTCGACACCGACACGGAGCCGGAGACCTTCTACGAGCTGTTCGGAGACGACGCTCGCTTCCTCGGCGAGTAAGTTCCCGCCCTCGGCATCCCGCTTCCCGCTTCCCGCGTTACTCACGATCATCATTTCATTGTTCTTATCAGCGGTCCTGTCTGGGTATATGTGCTTGAGCGCCGCCGTGCAGTCCCCGTGCTTTTGTCTCTCCTCCCGTCCCTTAACAGTGCCGTCATTGGTGCCAAAAACGAAGCACAGGCCGAAATGCTTATATCTGCACTCTTCGTCTCCAGTCCCCCATTTCCCGCCTGCGACGTCCTCTCCATCGCAGGCGACGGCGAATTTGACGCCGGCTCTATCTGCTCCATCAACTCTGCTGTTCTCGAGGCATTCCAGCTCGGCCACCAGGCGCCCCTCGCCCCTGCCCTTACCTTCCCGCCTTCACCGGGTTCCTCGGACACGCGTGGACCTGAATTCTCCAATACAGCAGGCAGCCTCGCCTCGTCCACTTCATCGTCTGGCAAGGGCCAATTCCGTGCGCGTCCACTCCCCAAGACCCACGTCGCCCCCGATATCGCACCGCGCCTCACGAAAGCAGCACTGCTCCGAAAGAGCCTCACTACGGAAGGCTCTCCCCGTCCTGAATCGAAAACCCGCATGTCCTTGGCAAGCACTGGGCGCATTCCCTTGCCACGCAAGGACAAGGAAAACGATGTGGCGGAGAAGGAGAGGGAGAAAGAGCGTGCCAGGAAAACCTTTGCCGGCGTTCCTGGACACAAGCGCACGGAGACGATTACCGTGGCCTCGACAGCGCCGCCAACAATTGCCCCTCGGATGACTAAGGCTGCTGCATTGCGATTGGGACTGGAGCAGCCTGCGACGCCGCCAGGGAAGAAGCGCATGTCCATATCTGGTCCTTTATCCAAGAGCATCGGACCGGGAGCCACCATGAACGGTAGTCCCAAGCCCAGTTTGTCCGCGCCTACAAAAGACTCGGGGACGTGCGCGAACGACGCGGATGGGGAAGAGACGGAGACAGAGGATAAGGGGAAGAAGGGTACCTTTGAAGGTGTACCCGGACATAAACGCCGTGAAAGTTTTTCAGTCGCAAGTACGAAGGCACCGACTATTGCCCCTCGGCTCAACAAAAGTGCTGTCCTGAGGAAGGAGGGTGCGCCTCCCCCAAGCAGTTTCATGTGTCAGTCACTTTTAGTGCGGGCTTGCTTGGGTTGCTAACATACCGACAGTCCGGTTGCCTACGGAACAAAAGCTTCCTGGTTCAGGCACGAACTCACGCAGTTCCTCGGTCATGAGCGCATATCGTGACAACGGCGATTCGTCCTGGGGACGTCCCAGATCCGCGATACCTCCTCGCGCGGCCTCGCGTACCTCCATCTCGACTCCTGCACGCTCAAAGTCCCCCAGTCTAAGCTTCTCGTCTCACACCTCGAGCAGCAGTACAGGCACAGGCCCGCTCAGAACGTCAAGCGTAACATCTAATGAGAGCGACGAGCCTTCGAATGGCGTCGCATCCCCGACGAGCAAGGCGCGTCGTCTCAGCAGTTTGCAGCCTCCCACGATCGCACCTCGCGCGAACAAGAGTGCGCTATTACGTATGCAGAAGCAAATGGAAGACGCCGCAAAGCCCAAGAGTCCTTGGGCGAACGCGGCGAGGCGCTGACAATCAATTGCTGGCGGTGTACCTCGCTTGAAAACGCGATTCCGATCTTTTGAACATTTATACCTTGTGCGATTTCTGGGTGGAAAAGAATATACGTCTCTTTCTTTCATGTGGTGATATCCGTACCAGCTACACATCCTTTATGGTGTTTTCTTTTTCTTTTTCTTTGCTTACTTTTTTTTTTACTTCCGTCGTGCGAATGTATACCGCGTGGGGAGTGCAGGATCCTCGCTGGACATGGGTCTCTGCAGTACGTAGTCTTAAAAGTGTAACTTTACCATGCTGGAGAGGACGGGTGATCAGAGGAACGATTGCTTGTGCCTGACATCGTGACATTGTCACCGGCGTGATATATCAGCTAATCCCCCTGGACCGAGCACTCTGCGGTCTCATCTACCTTGACTGACTTACATGTGTCCATTCTGCGCAGCGTGAAATTCTTATCAAGACGGACTTGTTTAGAATGCAACAAGAGGGGGCCCTCAGACCGCGATGGCCTGCATGGGCTCCCACTGGGCTGCCAGTCCACTGTCGTTGTTCTTTCTAGATCAGGCCTTGGCGACCAACATGTTGCTCAGGGATTTCCCCTGGCCGGCGTCTTTGTCTTTCCCAAATGACATCATATCCGAACCCGCCTACTACACCCGGGCCGCCTGAAGGGGAACTCCGGGTCGTCGCTGGCGTACGTTTGTCGTCTTCATCTCGGCTTTTTTTTTTTGGGGGGGGGGCTCGCCCTGTGTGCAAATTGGGCGACGCAACGTAGCCTGAGCCGCATCGATGCAAAATCACAGAAGACGTGGCAAGGCACGCTTCTGATGCATTGCTCCCGGCGCGCCTCGTCATAGCGTGACATCATGCCTTGTTGGCTGGCATCGAACCCCCCCCCTTCTTGTTCTTTTATTTTTTCCGCTGCACCCTTGAGCTTGAGACGCGCACCTCTGACGTCAACCTGCCCGTTACTCG
>JBBPTY010000683.1:0-14619 GCA_038094335.1 Tylopilus aff. striatulus | reverse complement strand
GCGACAGTGCGGTGGCATGAGGACTAAAGGCACCAGCACGCTGGCGCAATGCGATCCTTAGCAGGCACGAACACTAAGGAAGGTGAAACCCTAATATTTCTGTATCACTCTCCAAATCACATGCGATGTATATGAATTGTGGGTCCATTAGAATAGTGCAGAAGGGTTGCAATGACACGAACTTGACCATCACGCTGTGCATTGCACCGCCAATAGATTGGACATGCATCTTGTGGTCTAACCATATACCGAAGGCCAACGAAGTGGGGCAGGCCCGGCTATGGATTTATCACATGTGTGCACATGCCCGTGATTCTGAGGCAACTATAGTTGATGGCACACCAGAGCTGTGGTGTTCCTTGTGGTGTATTAAGTTGACGGTACTAGCTGGAGTGCGTGGGAAACCACTTTTGGCAAGCACTGACCACGATCAAGTCCAAGTACCTTCAAGTAGCTTCAACCGATGTCTGACCGGCTGTAAGGGGTTCCTGCTCAACTCGGTTTTGACAGTGACACTGATCTGTAGTGTTCCCTGGTACCTTCCGGTATCTATGGTGCACCCGAGGCACAGCAAGATTACTCGCTCAGGCCTCAGGCTTACGCATTTCTGCTGAGTGTCCGCGGGGTGATTCATCATTGTTCGTCAATATGTTTCATATCATGCACAAGCAAACAAGACTTCAGCGGTCCCGAGGTGGTATGTCAAAACCTATGAAGGAGCGCCCATCCTTTCCGCCGAGATGGTGAGAGGAAAAGATTGACATATGGCATGTGTCCAAGAACATATTCCTTATTTATTTCACTGCTTTCGTGGCGCGCAACAAACTCCTTGCTCGATTTTGTATGCTTTCTTCCCACGCTGCATTTCTCGTTTGACTGAACTGTACCTCTCCCATAGCAGGAATGTATGGCACTTACATGTGACGTGGCAGCCGATAGCGGGGTCGGCGTTCCCGGCCGCTCTTCCGAATTGAACAAAAGAACAAACTGCCAACACATCATGGTCTACGCTTGTTCGACCAGAAATCGGCCCGAGCTCCATACCTCTTCGGAGGCCGGTCCTGAATATTTCTAGGAGATGGCCACGCGCGAACCCCACAATCGAGACAGATATCGAAAACGCTGCGCTAAACCTTGTGGCTCGAAACCGTACATGATCACGAAGGTCGCAAAGGTACCATGTCCATTTGGAAGGTGATTGTTGCACGCGACAAGACAACCATATTGCTCCAAGTGGTAGCACTGTTTCGGCGCCTGGATTTGCATCTCGAAGTCTCGAAATGATATGATGTGACCCTTAAACCTTGGGACCTGATGTCGATCTGTATTTGCTCTCTTGCACTTGTAATTGACTTAGCGAGTCAATTGCAAGGTGATTATTGGTGCATCATGACCAGTGCCCAGCTTACCAGTGCGTGGTGCGACATCTCTTCCCAGCTTCCGGCCGCCATTCCGCAAGACGATGAGCAGTAGGCTGCTTGGTTCATGAGTTACCGGTCAATCAGGATAGCTGTAGACCGATGGATTGTCAGCTGTCACCTATCATGGACATCGTGAACGGCACTCAAACGCTCGGCGATTACCCTTAAGCGATATCCTCCGAAGGCCACTTGCGAGCTAGGAGGGAGCAACATACGAGGTCAATTCCTTGGAGGATGTACCTTTTAGGGAATTCTGGTAGATTGATTCGCATACTTTCGAATTGCGGACGGAGGTACACATTACTCTTAAGGACTGTTGGGTGTATTTTTCTCAAAGGAAACCTATCAAGATCATCCCCCCAGCACTGGACGATCAATGATGCATCAAACGACAATCAAGTTCACCATCTCTGGTGGCTACAGGACCGAAAACCGCATGCGAGGAGCTCAGGTTGTGAACGGTCCTCCACGGGCGAATCATGATTATCGTTATCACGCACATCCGCGTCCGAATCGCCTTCGTTCTGCGGCCGCGCCGCCCAAAATCCCGCTTGGCCGATCAGAAGGAAAAAAACGCCTGGGTCCCTTCCATTTCTAAGAATAGTGACCTGTCCTCCGTTCCTTAGTCATGCGTAACAACAGTTCGCCGTGGCCAACGGGCCCTCGTTTTCATGCTTGCTTGTGCCGAGCATCGGGGAAGGGGTGGAGAGGGCCCCTTCACAGCCATCCGGCCACCCCTCCGGAACGTTCTTTGCTCCGACCGACAGGCTCCACGAAGGGCCTGACGACATTAAGGGTTGGATTTTTTTTCGCACGATACATCAACGATCGAGTGCGGTCACCTAGAGATGTGTCGAGAGAGCATGCGGCGACGTTTGAGCCGTTGTACACTAGAATTTCTCGAAGCGTTGAAATACGCGTAAACGTCTAGACCATTTCTTGCCTAGTTATTACGGCGTGGCTAGAACCATAGACCGCCTAGTGGACTGCGGTGATGATCCAACGTTTCCGTAGCACACCGCATCCAGGTTCAGGCCGCACTGACACGAGGTGGGAGCATTACACCCGCGTTGGTTTTACCACAGTACACATTCTTGGAAGATCCTTCCGAGCCAAGCGACCGACATGTCGCATTTCTGAGCTCCCGACCCCGGACACAATCACCACCTCAGCACACGAGCCCTTGCATACGCAAATTATATCCGGAACACGATGTAAATTACATATCTACCAGATAACTTCCTGGAACAGAGTGACAAATCGTCCATACATAACGGAATGAAAAGAAGCACTTCTACATTTATATATATATGCACTTCCTGCCTCGACAGCTCAGCGCATGGTGGATGACGTGTACCCAAGATTGCTCGTGGTGCAGGTGATTGGTGATGCCTAAACTCTTTTCGCGTGTGCGTTTGAGTGGGTGGATAATGACGAAGATGGTATGATGTTCAAGAGTTACGATCCGTGCCGTCGGAAGCATTGAATATAGTATAACAAATATTTGAACAGCAGATGATCAGCCGAGTTTTTGCGCCGCCACTTGTTGGCAGATCAGCGACGGTCAGCGTGGGAGCGTCGATGCAAAGGATATACTCTAGGAATAGTAATGCCGCAGCTGGCTCAAGCTCGTCCACGTCGCCTGTAAAACCCCAGCGTGCTGTGGATCATATGCGCCCAACTGTATGGATTCTGCTGACAAGCCGATCGCCATGGCAGTCTGCATGGCAAGCTGTGGGAGCGCATCAGAACAAGGTTGCACATTGGCCACACCACACGTACGTCGCTATATTGACGGAAACCTGTCCCGCGACTCATCAGTATCAGTCTGACAAATGGGTGACAGTAACGTACCATGTCCGCGACCGCTCTTGTATTCTGCCCACGCGAGGAGGATCACCGCCTGCAGAGTCTCCACAGAAGGATGCTGAAGCGATGCTGACAGTTGTTCCTGAAACAGTTGGGTTGGGATTGACAACATTATCGCGAGGATGGGGACCCACCTTTGCCATATCAGAGTAGATCTCAACGACAGCTTGAGAACCTCGTGAAACAATCTCAGGGATGTCGGAGAACCTGCAATGACATGGAGCGAAAGCTGTGTGGTGCATTCTATGTACACTTACCTTGCGCCCAGAGTAGCTATGCAATTTGAAAGTAGTGGAGGAAGGGTTTGGCGTCGAAATTTGTCATATAGCTCTTCGAGGGTGAGAAAAGGACAATGCACGCCGACCTGGCTATAGCATAGTTGTATGAACTGTTGCATCCAGGCCCGCTGGGGAGATGCTGGGTGTCCTGGCTCGAAAAGCACAGATGACTTGTACGGAGATTGTCCAGATTGTCTGGCGTATGGATAACCGGGAGTGGGAAGGGTAGCACGGGGACCAGAACTCTTGGTGTGATCAAGAGGGTAGGACTGGTAGCGTACATGGCTGTCCTCATGATACCCGGTTGATTGTGGTGGCGAATACGACGTGGAACGTTGCATAGGTAGCGACGGTGCCGGAGGGGTGTTTGCAACAGGGAATTCCGGGACGGTGCTTCCAGATCTGCTGGGGGGGTCATGGGTCGGATATCCAGTCCTGCCAACGGGACGTGCGAGGCTGGGTCCGGCGATGGCTCGACTGCGCTCGGCAAAGTAGCGTTCTCGATCTCGAAATCTGCATTGAACCTTTGCGGCTTTGCATGCCTCGCATTGGGACTCTGGAGAGGGCTGGAGACACTTGATCTTTTTTAGGCGACTAGAGTGGAAGGGAGCAATGAAGATGGAGAGGGGTACCGACGGCGTAAGGCACGTACCAGTTGTCGCAGGAGGTGACGAGTCGAGGACGTTTCTTGTGGCTCTGAGCCTCCTGAGGGGATTCGATGATAAACTGGAAGCCATCCATTATTCGAGGTTGATGGGGAGGGATTCTATGACGAAGGTCCTGCTTATATCCGCACTATATAGCACCTCGAGGTCCTTCCTTTGAGTGTCACGCTCGTGTTACCGAAATATATGACCTGGAAAACTGCTTAAGCGATCAGGCGCGCGTGCCGTAGAAAGCACTTACTCAACAGAACCCACCGGTAGCAGTGCATTGATCGATTTCTGATCAGTAGAGTAGATCGAGGTAGCCGCCGGGGATTATTCAATTCCAACCATCGCGTGGATACCTGCATTTGTTTCAAAAGCCAATGCCGGTGCCGTAAAGGAGATTGTCAATCATGATGTGAGGGCCGTGCCTCTTACCAAGTTCCACACCTGTGCAAGCGAACATCCTATGTGAATTCCGGGTGACCCAGGACGCCGTAATGCGATCATGTTTGGTGAGATGCGCCAACACGTCAAACTACAGTGACGTGATAGGTAATACTGGCCACATGAGTTTTTGGGGCGACGAGCTCCGTAGGCTGCGTATGGGAAATCGGCGCCATGATCCAGGCCTCGGGTCAGACTCCCAGTTGTATGGATACTTCCGTTCCCAAACATCAACTGAATTTCACACCGTCTGCAGTGATTGGCTGTGTCTCGCACTCAATTGATCCGGCATACCCGGCAACCCGTGCCGGCGCCATGTCACACATCGTTCCAGGCGAGCCTGTCCGCAGCATGGACAAACTACAATTTTCAACCCCTCAGTTGCAGACAACGGTTCGACTGCCGAATGCTTCCGCTGTTGGCGGTACCATCTCCTGCACGACATTCGAATCTCGGATCAATGATACGATACATCCGAGTATTTGGGAGTCGCACCCCACGTAATGCCCAGCCCTGAGGGTCATGCGAGCTAGAACCACTCGGACTCGGAGCTACAAGACTAAGGTAACATTAAAATACCAAAAAATGTGACTTACCGTGTAACTTTGCCACCAGGATAAAAATTGTGGTGAAAAAAATCCCCCCATACACCCCTGGTCTTATCCATGCCGTCGCCCCATGTCAACTTTGGAACTCCTCAAACTCCGAATTTCTTCCGCATCTTCGTCTCCTTCGTCTAGTCCCTCGCTCGAAAACAGAAGATGTTGGCGAACATCCTCGTCAAAATGCTCCTAGAATTTATTTTAGCATCTGACTCAGAGCAAAATTTCGTTCAGTAATCCACTCACAGATAATTGTGATGGTCTGGTGTCGTACGGGTTCGCGATGAGCTCTACATCGTTGTCATCTACCAACCCCTGGCCATTCAATTTTCCGCTATTGAGTTGTATCACATTGCCATGTGCATCTAAAGTGACATCAGAATCAATGGTCTTGCGGTATTTGTGATATGTAAAGAGTGCAATGCCTGCCAGCGGCCAACGCTGTATCAGACAATGCGGTAAACCAAAACAAACGACTGACCGCAAACTGTGATAGCGACACCGGTGATATTAACAGGTGTCAGTTCGTCCCCGAAAAACCAAGCTGATATTGTGATCGTCGAGACTTCCTTGGCTATGCCCGCTATTGACATCGGAAGAACGCCAGCGCGTTGAATGATGCTGGTACGCGGTAATCAGTCTCATGACGGGGTGAACGAACAGGAGCCCTCTAACGCACTAGTACTCGCTCATGACCATGAAAAAGGCGAGAATGCCTGGTGCAATAAACATGACGAGTGTACGCATCGCCGAAGTCGCGGAGGCAAAGAAAGGGGTCGAGAAAACTGTGATCCACCCTTCCCAAGCAATGCTGATCACACCGACCGTGATGGCTGTGGATGGCGATAGCCAGAATATCATAGAAGGCGGGTTATCGAGCCCCATAGTTCTATCTTGCATTACGACTTGCGTAAGACTCCAGCGAAGGCCACTACAGATGCTCGCGAAGAGGACCAGCAAGAAGCCAGACAAGACGAATGCAGTTTCCGAGGCAACCATTAATATCACTCCCGCAAATATAATGAGGATCACAACGACCAAGCGCAGGGAAAACGTTTCCAGTCGGAAAAGGAACGCGAACAAAAGAACGAATACTAGCGAGGATGACTTGCACATAGCTATAGGAACCAGATGTCGGTCAGTTCTCAAGTGCTATGTTCCACAGTGGATTGCAAATAAAACCACTTACTATAGAAGGATAGTGTAATGGTCTTCAGAGAAACATTGGACAGTCCAATATCAACGCCAGTGGCCACCGCGGGGGGAATAGCTTTGATACTGCAAAAAATGGTATAACCTTTGAGCCACCAGTGTCAAAACCCGCTCACCTGTAACTGTATATTGTGGGTCGTCTATCGGAAACAAAACTTCGCGAGAAGGTATATCTCAGCAAAGCGGCCAGGATAAACTGAACGGCCATGTGGATGGTGGTCACGAAGAGTGGGTAAGGGAAATTAAAGTGGTCCGAAGAAAACAGCCATTTGTTGTACACGGAGAGCACAGTTGCAAAAAGGAACCTAGGAATGCTCAGCGGTTCAAGAGGGAGCAGGGTGTTAGGCAACGTACCACGCGAGGATGAAGAAGGTGTTAATAACTGCGTTTCTCCACCAGTAAGTCTTTTTCTCCGCGTCGGATGCAATGTGGACTATGCTCTCGCTGTCGTAGATGGTGTCTTCGCCATTATTCGCGAGGGCTTGATCTGTATTGGACAAGATTGATTCGTGTTCGCAGGATTCTGACTGGACACCGGACAGGTCAGCCATGGCCAGGGTCAAGCATGTCCGAAAAGGAGCGCCCGAGACGGAAGGCGTGAGAAAGGTATCTGATGGACTACGATATTTCCTACAACTCGGTCTCCAGCAACTATGTAATTCGAATAAAACGGCCATCGATATCGCTGTGTGGATGGACGAGGTGTGATGAGTCACGGTCCCCATGGATCCCGGTTGCGAGTCTAATTCTGTAAACTAAACCCGTCTTGTACAACATCTCATGGGTCACCTTCCCAATGGATCGGGCTGGAATAGCGTCACCACGGTGGCATCATGCAACGTGCTTCTCAGGTTCCTGTGCATGTGGCGCATCGGTAGGAATAGGAGCCTGAGGATAGTTACGCCTGGGCGTCAATGAGACATTTCAAGGAGCACAACCATTGCAGTGTGAACTTGCCACGTCCGCCAGTGATCAAATTGTTGCTGGTTGAGATAATCGCGCCATCCGTCCTTCTTTATCTCCGACCTAAACCGAGCATGCTGTAGCAGCTCCAGATGGTGCAGAGCGTGAGGGTAACTACAGAAATGATCGGATCAGCATCACACAAAAGAAAGCGATCAAGCCACACAGACTGTATGAAACGTGCATAATCTTTCTCTCGCCAATACTGCAGATAATCTAAGTAGTTGACGAATGCGGGCTGATCAAGTATATTTTGCTGTGCCAAAGAGTGTAGGTAGTATGGATTTGCAAGCGATTGCACGAATTCAAGTTCTAGTTCAAATCTTTCCCGGTTTGCTGCTCTAGCATCCGTAACTTGAGGAGGTAATTCATCTAGCGCATGCGTAGACATTGTAGTTGGGTCTCAAGGTTTGTAAACTTGAAGATAAGATGAACACCTTTTGTTTGGATTGAAGGCCTTTGCCAAATAGTCCGTCACGTGACCATGACGCGTCAAAACCGACTCTACATTTTCTGTCACTGATCTGACAGCTCGAACGTCATGTTGGACGAAGATTCCAGCGGATGGCAGCTCACAGAGTCAGACCCGGGTGTATTCACGTACGTATCAAGTTCGTTGGTTTACTATCGACAGCCTAAAAGCATCAACAATCATCAGAGAGCTTTTGAAATCGCTCGGTGTACCATACATCGTGGACGACTTGTACTCCCTCGATCCTGAAGCATTGTCTGCACTGCAACCCCTACATTCTCTTATATTTCTCTTTAAATGGCTGCCTGCCAGTGGCAGCGAGCCGACCAACTTCGCGGGCCAGTACGATACAGACTTTCCTGGTTTTTTTGCACAACAAACGGTTAACAACGCCTGCGCAACCATAGCAGTAATCAACACGCTCGGGAATATACCATCCCTTCCTTCTGGACCGCAACTTGCCGACTTGATGAGTTTCACGACGGGAATGGATCCGCAAACATGCGGGATGGCGGTGACCAGTGCGGACTGGTTACGCGAAGCACACAACGCACTTTCGCCGCCAAGTTCTATCTCATTGGATGGCATTGGGCTACCAAAGAGGACCGAAGACGCATACCACTTCGTTGTCTACATTCCTGTTATGGGTTCCGTCTATGAACTCGATGGATTAAAGCCGTTCCCCGTTTGTCACGGAGGATATGACGAATCGGGGGAAGGTTGGGTAAAGAAAGCAAGGTGGGCACCTGTTTTCCAAGATTTACTCCACTGAATTAATATCCGCTCAAACAGAGAAGTAATTGAGCAGCGGATAGGGACCTATCCTACGGAAGCGGTAGGCAACTTGCTTAGTCGAGATGTGACCGCTTTTGAATTAATATCTCTCTGCTAGCTGGAGTTTAGTCTGCTGGCCGTTCGCAATGATCCCTTACCTGCGCTCAAAACACAATTAGAACACTTGGAGCGATCAGGAAACCATTCAGAGGCCAGCCAAGTTTTTGTCAAGATCAACAACGAGAACTTGAAACGTGAACGCTGGGCTGTACGTAGTCCAATCCAACGATGCGAGCCCTGATCGGGTTTCCTTACTATGTCGTGTGCAGTTCGAGAACAGCCTTCGTCGGCACAACCACATCGGACTAGTGCACGCGCTGTTAGCTGGACTTGCCAGGGCTGGACAGCTTACCTCTATTACAGAAAATGCGAGGAAGGTTATGCGGGAACGTGTGGGGAGGCGGAGAGAGATGGGAGCTAGCGACATGGATGAGGTCTAGCTTTACTTCGGGCCACGCGGCCAGTGTGCGTAATCCCGGCTCCACCGCACATGTGCTGGTTTCTCTCCGCGAAATCACGTACATATCTACTAGAATTTACATAAGTTCCGAATGCAGGCGTTGAGGCTGTGGGCGTCGCTGGCAAGGGGATAGCCATCCAAGTTGAAAGTTCTGTCATAGCAGTGTAGGGTCTCGTAACTATTATCTACGGGAAACCCGAAGTCAAAGACTCGGATCAGATGGACTAGGACAGGTACCTGCGACCTGAGCGGGACTAGTAACACGATGAGTCAGATAATTCATTGTCTCCCCCAAATTGTCACATGATCCCCCGGAACCAACCACGGCGATCCGACGCTGATGCCGTTCATTTGGTTCCACAGGAAAGCTCTTTGCAATTCAGTTTACCTCACTCAACGGTGCTCTCCGAAAACATGTCGTTTACCATTAAATCCACCGTCAAGTTGACGTCAGGTATTTAGAGTTCAGCTCCTATCCACACGCGCGGCCGTTTGCTGACCCGCAGCGCTCGGCCACTAGGCCATGCGATGCCCCTCCTCGGGTTTGGCGTATATCAAAACTATGACGCGCGACCGTCCGTCTTAACAGCCCTTGCCGCTGGCTATAGGTGTGCTTGATCAGAGAGCAATCAGCGCGTCGCTAGTCCCATTATCTGATCTGCGATCCTCATAGACATATTGACTCAGCCCAAGCATACAAGAACGAAGCCGCAGTGGGCGAAGCCATCAAGGAAAGTGCTATCGATCGGAGTGAGGTGTTCATCAGTACGCGACATGCCTGTTTAAAAACAAGGGTTCACCGCCAACTCTTATTGCTTTTGCATGGTGAAAAAAGCCACCAAATGTGTTAGCAAGACGCATGGATATGAAAGTACCCTCAGGGGTGTTGATGAGTCGCTCGCAAGGTTTGGTTTCGGTAGGAGATCTGGTCGTCGTTTTGATCACGTCTTCGGCAACTGACATATCGCTTGTTGGCCATCGTGTGCCAATCGGAAAGAATATATCGACTTGTTTCTAATTCACGACCCATTCTCGGGCACGGAGCCTCGCTTGGCCACTTATCGCGCCTTGCTGGAGGCGCAAAAGGCGGGGAAGATCAGGACGGTTGGCGTGTCGAACTAGTTGGGGTTTCAGATCTGTCTCCGCGTTCGCTCGGCTCACGCCGGATTCTAGCGGTGTCAAGCATCTCGAAGAAATCAAAAACGTGGGATTGCAGATGCCCGCTGTGAATCAGGTCGAGGTGTGCTTTACTGATCAACGTCGGCTCCATGAGGTAACTTGCTTACCCGTACACAGCTCCACCCTCTGTGCCAACAGCGGCCCATTGTGGATTACTGTCGTGCACACGATATTGTTGTGCAAGCATATTGCCCAATTTTGCGTGGGCAGATGGATCATTCGGTAATTCAAGAAATGGCAAAGAAGGTTTGGGCCTGTATCACAATCCCCATCAGTGCTCTCACCACCTTTTGTTGCATCAATCTAGTATGAGCGAGATCCTGCTCAGATACTCTTGAGGTGGTCCTTGCAGCGAGGGTGCGTTTTTCCTCTTGTGCATCTATGTGCAGGTTCGATCGATTTGTGCACCATACTCCCCGTAGGTTCGTCCCGCTTCCAAAGTCGGCTACTCCCAGCAGAATTCATTCCAACGCCGAAATATTCGACTTCTCGCTTGCGTCGGAAGATATCACGCTCCTGGATAGCCTTGACAAGGGTAAATCTGGTGCCATCAGCTGGAACCCAGTTGATGCACCCTGATCACCAATATTGGATATTATTCATGGAAATATGAAATGTGAGGCATCTGAAAATACCTAAATGCATACTTAAATCTGTTTACGGCTCGTTTTGAAGCCCGTAGCACCTACCTAGCGACGTGTTGTAGCACATTTGCCAAATGCAGCCGAAAAACCCTGCCTCGAACGTTTAATGGTGGAATTTCCATCAGTTGTGTACATTTCACCAATCAGCCGGATTCTATTTTGTTGAGCCACTGGCACGGTAAGCACATCGATATCACTCCGCCACATACCACTATCGGCGCTGGTTACGTTGGCACCGTTCGTGAAACAGTAGCTTAGCCCGATTTTCCGCTTACAGGCTGCCGAACAAGTGAACACGGGTGTTTTCATTTTTTCGCCGTCGGGCATCTATGTTCGACAGAAGCCATGATGGCGTTTCAGTCCGACGCGGTGTTGCCAAGGATATCTAGACTCCTTGGCTTGGATAAAGACATCAACCGTGTTTCAGTACTTTGGCGCGGTCGCCGTGATAATAACCCCGTTGAATTGTCTACTTCTATACCGCCATCCCGCATAGTAGGACGCCAGATAGTCTCAGGACGTTGATGGGCTCCTTTGATGTGCTTGGGCAAAGTCATGATGGAGGTTCATCACATGTGTTTCCATTTCATGTGACGCCCGGTTGGGTTGCTCGCCACATTATATACAAGGCTGCCCACAACCTGCCATGGATCAGACTCTTCACGGAGCTCAGGCACCCAGTGGTGCGATCTGCGGGAATTCGGACCGGTTTATTGAAAATCCAGTTCCCGGGCCGGAGTGGCTGTGCAAGTGGTTGACGTTCCTTTTTGGTTTCATTAATCTTGCCCTGCTCCTGACCCCACCAGTGGCGCGTTCGCCCACATCACTTGCCTGTCTTGCTTCATCATTCCGTGCCAGACTAAATTAGCGGCGCGATGGACCCTTTGTCTTATTTCTGTGACCTTGATGAACTGATTCAAGTTGTTTACCAAGGCATTGAACGGTTTATCATTCTCTCCGCCGTGAACGAGTCCTCGTGGAATGTGCATGTCGGACTGAAAGGACCCGAAGGCAGATGGTGGCGCGGATCATGGTCCGCTCGAGACATCACGCAGTTTGTTGTACAGCGGTTTCATTTCCAGCGCCCTTTGCGCGTGTGCCTCAGCGACGCATTGACCAGTTGCTTTTATACAGGGCCCAAAAGCGAGCTCTCAACAGCTAAAAAGTTTCGTGCTCAACTTATCCGACGCGTTTGTGAACGGTGAGCTGTGTATAAGTGATTGGAGCCCTGACAAGGGTGCAAAAATAAACGTGAACTTGGCCTTCATCCTTGACCCCGCCCACTCTTTTGAACTTATGGAACGACTACCCTGTCTAGTTCACACTGAGACCTACGTCGAAGAAACCGGTACACATTCCCTTGGTTGAATTATCTGCCAAGGAGGCAGCGGCTCATGCGACAAGTGTCCTCGGTACAGTATGAATCCCAGACTATCCATGTTACTGAAGTTCCAGTGTTGACGATTAACCAAGATTGCCCTCCAAGCACAATCTCGCAAGTGTCGACTGTATCCACCCCTATTTCCTGCTCAGACTGCTGTGACTGCTGGGCCACTTCACACTGATTTAGGTGTGTCCCGTAAACCATAATGTGAGACCTCTTAGATGAATCTATGCTTCTCCTGAAGCGACCCATGCCCATTCCCCTCCCGGGAAAGTGCGCGTTCCAGCACCCCTGGAGCCGCCGCAGGTAACAAACGCAACTGAAGCCGCTAAGCGGAAAATCAAGTCCTTGGAGGCCGAGCTGGCACATGTGAAAGCAGCCAAGAAGGCTAAATCAAAGTCTCCTTCGAGCGAGGCAGAGCCAAGTAGGTTTTTTGGGTCGTACGGCTCGCACTCACCTATGTGCTTTCCAAATTAGAACCATCGACGACTGTTCGTCCACCGAAAGGGGCTTCATTGGCTAATCCACACCAAAAGGCTCGCAAATATCAAGAGGTGGTGTTTGAGAGCGATAATGACTAGGCCTACGTTCCAACGAGTTCTTGGCGCACCTATTAATCACCTGGATGTGACTTCGAACAATAGCATTTGTTACTGCCCCCGCTGCGCAAATGAATTGAAATGAGTTTCCGGGGTCTGAGGGGCTTCTCTCTGGTAACGATAAGAAAACACGAGGACGCCACTTGAATGGCTGTTGCTAGGTCAACTTGTTTTATCGCTAGAACTGTGAGCACAAGAGATTGGCCAGAGAAGCGGAAGTTGCACCAACACTGATCGGACTGCACCAGTGTGTTTCCGCAGTCGGACTATACCGAAATAGGATTGGTGTTGTAGCGCGTCTTACACGTTGCGAAACGATTTCAACTCCACTTCGCTTGCCCAATACCCTTGACCAGACTATCATGTCCTACCTCTCTCATTCTTTACCCGCACAGGGAGATACCACTGCTAATGCTCTTAGCGTAGATGCCATGTTCGCGCAGATATTGGGCGCTGTACAGAAGTCGGTGTGTCAGTTTGGTTGGATCAAATGTGCCTGTCTTTTTGACATACAAGGACCTACCATAGCAAGCTGAGATATCCGAACTTCGCCAGGAATGCGCCGAGCTAAGAATTTCGAACGCGAGTCTTGAAAGACAAGTAAAAGAGGGTTTGAACGTAAGTCCACTGCTGCTTGTTCGACTCCGCCGACTGAACGACCCCGCCGGTAGAATCACAGCGTCAACGGAAATCGCGTCACCCCCACGCCTGGTTCTGTGACGCCCACCCCCGGCAGTCCTCAACTCCGTGCAAAGTCCCCATTCCTTTCCCCACACAATATTCCCACCCTTTTGTCCAGTCCCCCTTCTTTCCTTGTCCCTTCCCCACTTGGAGACAACGGTGTCACGCCCATCTCAATTTCCCAACGCGACATTCCCGGGTTTTATGTCGTTATTCCCGCAGGAGGGGCCGGTACGCGTCTCTGGCCACTTTCGCGAGAGGAGCACCCAAAGTTCCTCCTCGACCTTACTTTGAAAGGAAGATCCCTGATCCAAGCCACCTGGGATCGTCTGTTACCCCTGTCTACTCCACTTCGCACGACAGTCGTCGCTGGTCCAGGCCATATCAAATCCATCCACGAGCAACTTCCAGATCTCCTTCCCCACAACCTATTTTGCGAACCTGGGCCAAAGGAGTCCATGGCGGCCATTGGTCTCGCAGCAGCTATCCTCGGAAAACGAGACCCAGATGCTATCATTGGTTCATTTGCCGCGGATCACATGATTTCTGGTGACGACGCGTTCCTTTCGGCGATAGCTGAGGCCGTCGAAGTAGCGAAGAAAGACTATCTCGTAACTATCGGAATCGCGCCATCACACCCGTCCACTGGGTTCGGTTACATCCGTCTCGGTGATAAGTTGAGCCTCAAGCGGGCCCCGAATGCGAGACTCGTGTCAAGCTTCAAGGAGAAGCCAGATGCTCGCACTGCTGCTGCTTACATTGGGACGGGTAATTATCGATGGAACGCGGGTATGTTTGTGACAAAGGCAACCGTACTCATGGACCTCTTGAAGGCTCACAAACCTGATTTACACGACGGGCTTCAAAAAATTGCTAGCGTCTGGGCTGACGAAGAAAAACGCCGCGCAACGTTGGCAGAGGTGTGGT
>JBBPTY010000682.1:0-14626 GCA_038094335.1 Tylopilus aff. striatulus | reverse complement strand
GCCTCGTGTCCTTGGTTTTGCCGCAAATTTTGCTGACGGGCGCGGCCGTTTTATTACCCTCGCGTGGTATAGCACTTGTTCTGGGGCTTGAAGTGGCTTCAGGGTCTTCACAACTATATTATCTGGGGCTTTACTCAATCCTCCACTAGCTGTTTTTTTCTGCCACATGGCCACAACCTGCGATACAAAATGGGCATTTATGATACAACTATTGGTACGCAGAAGACCAATTCTTGTAAGGCCGTTTATTCACAGCTTTAACTTGTAGGTACGCTGCTTTTGGGCATATTCTGTGAGTAACCACGACCTGTATAATCAATGCCACCCATACTAACCCGTCGCGATTGGAGTCAATACTTTCTTGTATGGTCTTGTCACATACCAATTCGCAGTCTACTACTGCATGAGTGAGTGTCATAGCATATTGAATGATCAATTCGTCTTGATTTACCTTCTGTTTTAGAGTTCAACGATCACCCATTGCTAAAGTTGGTCGGCCATCGATTCACGTGCATTCAGCTTAACGTAGAATTTCAGGTATTCGGTTCTCTTCCTATTCATTTTGGATACGTTCCACAGTAGCTCGTAAGTACCATGGCACCGTATTCAGGATACTGCTAATTATTGGCATAGCGTTATATATATGGCGTGGTATTATGCGTACGTATTTGCAAACTTAGTTTCTCATTATACCACCGCATATTGACCGCCTTCCAGCGTAACGAATTTCGGCAACCCCGAAGCTCTCAGAGGTGATTAACAAATATCACCTTCTAGTCGTCCCTAACTGTTCTCACAGTGGGTATTTGGCCATACGCATTTACTCCAGGAGGGTTTGCACTTGCTGCTGTGGTGACGCATGTATACCTCGCGATCAGGTATGTAGTATACGTGGCGTTTATGCGCACTCCGTTCAATGTGGTATAGGATTTGGCGACTCACTAGCAGTAAAGTTCTATATGTGGTGACCATCTCCTTGGCTGTTTTTTCCTTTGTTCTTGGTATGGTTACTTGTATTGAAGGCTGGATCATCCATGTGTGCGTATCTTCGATGGCAATATCTCGTGCCAGGCTGACCGATTCAGCATGTCTGAGCTACCTCGGATCACTCCCCTCGTCACTGCGTGGCTGTCCGTCCAGGTCATTGTAGATCTGTTCATCACCAGTGCGCTCACCTGTTACAGTTCTAGTCAGCCACATTGCTGATTACAACCACCAGCCACTTTGGTGATTGTTTTCTCTCGTTCGCGAACTGGTTTCCGTAGGACAGATACCATCGTGAACCGCCTAATCCGAGGTGCAATTCAGACCGGTCTTTTTGCTAGTATCTTCTCTTTGGGTGACCTAATTTTTTTTGCCGTTCTGCCAAACACGGATCTCTATGGTATGTTCGCTATCTCAATTGGACGTATTTACACAAATGTAAGTCCTATTCGATGATCTAGCCCCCAATGATCTAACTCCACCCCAGACCCTTCTGGACACTCTCATTACCCGAGAGATACTCAAGGCAGGGCCAAACAGCGAAGAAAATACGACTCAGGGTGTAGTGGTAAGCCGCTTGATCAACTACGCTGGATTACCACCACTATATCCATATTTAGTTCGATTCAGTGTATTGGCCACCCACCAATTCGCAAGGCATCTCGACGGTCCAATCAACTAACACCCAACTGAAATCTCCTGTGATGTGTGATCGTCCCATTTGTGAAGACAAAGCCGCCTCACCAGAGGCATAAAATGTCACTTGCGTTGTCCTTACGAAAACCACTCTAGCATTCTTTATCTGCTCCTTTTGTTATCCCATCAAGTTCCCCGTCGTCGAGAGTTATTAGTATAAGTCACTAAATAGATGTCTTGAGCATATTTGGGGTGTGTACCCGGGTGCGGAAGTTTCGGAGACGTTAGGCTGTCGTTTTCACGCTTTCAAGTGTCTCAATCGCTTGTGCGCCTGGTCCAGCAAGGCTATCTCGTCATGCCTGTTTGAGAATATGATCGTTACGCGGGTAAGCAATTTAATTCGCTCGGGCTCGTTCTGTCGAGACAAAGGCTGACTCAGTCGCGCGCAGGTAGATAACGGACTGAGGTGCTCGACACGAACATATCGGCAATAAATACTTGTGGGCAGCAGGCTCTCTATACGACGAGAGAACAAAGTAATATAGTTGTCCTGGGTCTGAGACTGACCCAGGGACTATGGCGGAAAATCTGCACAAATATTCCGCCGCGTTTTTTGAGCGACCCGCGCCATTTTCCATGTGACTTTCGCCGCGTTTGTCGTTGTCACCGCGGCTTTTAGAGTGATTCCCGTCGCATTTTCTGCCATCGCCGCAGTCTTTCAGTGTAATCTTCATCACGATTGAAGTTGCTGCATCACCGTAGATTCCCACCACCATGTACAGTACAAATGAATTGAGCACAAATGCAGCACACGACTTGATTAAATGACTACCTATGTATAGATATATCAATAGTAGTCCTGGAGTTCACTAAAAGGCGTCAGTGCGTATTCAAGACTCCATGGACCAACCCTCACTTCATAGCCTATGCACTCTACCGAACCGAACACCACTCTACCGAACCGAACACCACACATCTGTGACACTTGCCGCTGCGCTTATCCTGCTCCTGCAACTCAAGGCTCGTCTTCCGATCGCGCGGGGCTTACATCATAACCTATGCACTCTGCCGAACCAAACATTATCATTCACTGTGCTTGTCCAGCTCCAGCGACTCAAGGCAGGAGATGTGCCAGTACCTCGAGTGAGAGCTCAATGTGGACCCCACCATGTGTTCAAGGGGATGATCTGGAAGAACTTTGTCAGTTCTGGTCCCTATCCCACATGTGTGACAAAGAAGCTGATGCCGCCACTGACTGCAAACTCATTTGTGGCATCATCGAATATCAATCTGTCACTGTTGTACCTTGCAATGGCATCCATCGTCACCGAAATCAGTGTTCCCCCATCCTCCTTACACGAACCAGGTAGCCGAAGGCTACCGGATTCAAGGTTAGTGTGTGCGAAGGAGAGGGCACTGGGCCATCGAGCACGCTTGGTGCATCCATCAAGCACCTGTCTCCGAAGATAAGGGTCTGTATGGTAGCTCAGAGGTGGGTAGAGAGTTGGTAAGGAGCGGTTTCGAGCCTGCGAAAGCTCTCGTCAGGGGGTTACCGCAACCCCAACCGACATCCCTCCAGTTCTGTTTAGGGAGCTACCAGCCGCGACGTTGAGGAAGTTTGGCAGAGGTAACAACTCGACTGAGAAATCAGTCAGGTTTCAGGGTAGCGACTTGATCCCGGGCATACGCCTCCAGGAGGGTGTGCCCCGATTGACCACAGGGAGCCCACTTGCGCGACCCTGAACGGGTTGGTTGCTGTTGGGGCGATGGTGGGTGGGGAGACTACCAGGAGTGACCCGAAACCGGGTATGCTCCCACGGACCATCCGGGCAGATCCGGTCCTTTTCGGACGACCAGGCTACGCGTTGTTGCTCCCATGCAGTATTATGGGGGTCCATACTCCATAGATCCCTGTCCTTCGCCAAACCAGAGGCATTCGACGAGCGACACTAACAACCCATCTACTGTGACATACATGACTCCACCCACTATGTTGTACCGACCCTTGATGCCTTCGACATGTTTATCAGTCTCTGATGTCCCAGATTCCCAAAATATAACAGGCAATCTCTATTAGTTCATGTATATATTTTACTGGTATGTAGGATTTGAAAATATGGGTGTGTTACTAGGCTATCAAGAAACTAGCGAAAATCGCGGCAATAGCGACAAACGCAGTGAAAGTCACGTGGAAAATGGCGCAGGTCGCTCAAGAAACGCGGCGGAATATTTGTGCAGATTTTCCGCCATAACAAAGAAGGTAGGTACTGTATAGTTATTATGTAAGTGATGTCACAGCAAAATGATTCTAATTCTACACAGAACTGCGCAAGACAGTTGAACATTATACTGATAATCTATTGATCTTTTCTCGGCTCTCACTACTCATACAGGATGAGCTAAAACACATCAAATGGCAGGAAGATTCGGGGTGACCAAGCCCTCGCACCGCATGGGTGCTTCACGGAAACCGGCTCCATATCGCTTGTGCCTTGATCCCACGAAATTGTCGGACCCAACATCTGTGTGGCTTACCATAATCATTTTTTACCCCCAGTTTGGATAAGCATTGTAACGACATCCCCGAATGGATCAACCTCTGGCACCCTAAGCTCGTTGCGCTCATGCTGGTATGCTCACAAGACTAATATTCCATATGGGACTAATCTCTACATGCCGACGGCGACCAATGTCGCGTACATGCTGGACGCCGCGCCAGAAGGTGGAAACCATGAACATGTGATCCAGGGATCAAGTAGAGTGTGACGAAGCTTGCTCTACTTCTGGAACCTTGTTACGTATCACACCTCACTAATGACCTGAGATGGCAAGCCTTGGAACCTGTAAACGAAGTCTCTTCTTCGATACCGTAGTACAAACCATGGGGCGGCACGGCGTATCGCCTAATCCAACATGCGGGGTACATCCGAGTCTGGGGTACATGTGTCCATACCCAATCGATGCACGGCGGAACCACGAAGGAGGGTCTCCAGTTCTCCTCTGATAAATGGCAGGCGAACGACGCACGAATCGTGCATTTGTTTTGATTCGTTATCTCTAGCGTATGATTCCAAATAAATGATTAAAACCAACGGGACGTGGATACGGATACGGATAAGAAAACAGGGCATTAATAAAGGGCCGATGCGTTTACAGCCGGTTGACCGAGGTGTGCACCGCAATCTCAAGGTCTGCGTGTATAGGCTGGAAACACAGAGGCTACTACATCAGCCTTTGAAGGGCAACTTGGGAATATGAAACATGCCTTGCTGGATACCACCGGAGTGGCATGTTCCGTCAATGATTCTGTGAAGCCCGTCGCGAAACGAGGGTCACCAATACCAGACCGACCAGATAGTCCTGTGAGGTGGATAGAAACGGGTCCTTCGGTGCTTCTAGAGAGCCCTCTACGCGCGTTGAGTCTAAGGGTGGGTTGTCGTAAGTATGGCACCACTGTAACAAGCGTCGATGCAGCTTGTAAACGGGAAAGGGGGTGGCGAGTACACCCTGAAAGGCAAAAAAGTTGACGAAGTAGAAACCGGGACCCACAAGGCAAGGTACGAGTTAATGTACACTAGAGAAATCAGGTCGTTTCTCTGGCTCATGGGAAGCACTACTGGGACCACTCACACTTCGCGAGATTGAAATAAAACGCCATGAAAACGAAGTTATTCTTCATGACTCCATACTATTGGCCATATTTAGTGACAACGTTCTGGGTGGTGATGATTGACGTACGAATATGGTTCCAAGAATGGCGTCAACACTGAAGATCCCGGTTAAATCAAAAGGTGAAATCACAAAATCAGTAAAAGGTTTTTACGATGTAAGCAGGCCTTTGAGAGCTTTTGTTAGAATGCCTATAATATGACAGACGCGGAACATGTCTCACCAGTCGTGACAATATACGCGATGATGCTATTAACAAGTGCATCCGTCCTTGTCGACCGGCGGGTAAGCAATCTAGCAGGTGTAACACGGTCTCGCTACCTTTGAAAGCCCGTTCTCGCCTTGAATAGATAATAGCACATCACTGAGCAGAGATAAAAGTCGGCCACAAAGGAGGTAACAAAGCTAGCATATAATAGGGGCTAGGTGTGAAATCGTAAAAATGAGTTTACAATGATCCAAAATGCGAATACGCACAGAAAGCACATTGAGGTTCAACCAGGACTTGATCCGGAAGCTGGAGTATGACTAAGGGATCAGAGGATCAAAGGGATTTTTTGGAACACACGTTTCCACGGTGATCACTGCGATAGATGTCAACTTGTCATCATGACGATCTCCAAGAAAGACATGCTCACTGAGTCCGACAACTATCAAATTTCCAAACCAGCCTGAGTACGAAGTACATTGGTGACTGCAGTACTCACTGAGATCCGCCAGAGAAAGGATCCACTGTTCAAGTGGATCAATACTTGAACACAATCAATCAGTGGCTGCGATGCTCGACTCACGACCATGGATGTTAGGAGAATGTTCCCATTGCTGACTGTACGCTGTTAAATGAGCACATCATTTTCAAAACGACAGCAGACGCACGCCCCCATATCCGCCTTGAGAACAAACTTGGCGTGCATCAGTATGGGACGTATGAAGGACATTGAGTATCCCACCATCGGACAGTCACTTCCGTGACGATCTAAAGGCAAGCAAGACATTCATCGCCGAGAAGATGTGATTTCACGACACTCGAAAATCTCACCGTCACCGTCGTGTGGATCTGGCAAATAATTGGCCTTAGACGGAGCTACTTTATTAAACGAACGGACTCACGATTGAGCTCCTACAATTAGCATGAGTAATCATCTTTTCAGGAGGATAACAAGGTTACCATACCATACCGGAACTGCGATGGTCTCTGGGTGCATGTAATTGGTCACGAGGTAATGGTAGACGACATGACTCGTCAAGGAAGCATGAAAAGTGTCCAAGATCCTGCAGGGAGTGTTAACAAACCGAAAGACACATTAGTACATGCAGGTCCTAACCATAACAGCGCTACCTATGTTTGATAGATGTCACAGATGAGCCATGAACAGCCTCTAAAGCAAGGAAAGTTGTGCTTACGGAGATCTTTAATAGTAGCGAGTCCTTTGGGTATCGTTGATAATAGATGAAAGTCTGAACGCTCGTAACACCCCAAAAGCTAGAGATCACCTGAATAAAACGATCAACGTACAATCCAAAAAACACGCACGCGGAAGCGAATAAAGCACCAATGAGGATGGCCCCTAGAGTGTTATCAACAGCAAGCGCTGATGAACTCGAGCTCGACATGTGTTGGACCCGAGGGGAAAGGGTGTTGTCGTCGCAATATGACCAGCACAAGTCAATAGGCTGGCAGCGAGAGATGCGCTTCGCAAGAAAAGATGACCCCTTTAATATGGCTTGCTTGGAAGGAACATTTTTGTGGTCCCACGATTTCTCCGCTCCACAGCGTTGGTACTTTTTCAAGGTTCCCGTTACATATGCTTGACTGAATTTGACTTATTGAATTGTACCCACGAAGGCCAGAATAGGATTGAGTTGTGATGACGGAGACAAACTGTTTGACAGGCGACTACGGCATGGGCTACGTATATCAACCTTCTAATGCTCAAAGTACATATGTACTTATATATAGGATAATATGGGACATGTTGCACCAACGCTGTAACCTGTGTGGTCATTTCCCGGGCAACCCTCGGATCTTCCAAGTAAGGCGGAGTCCATGGAGAAAGCTATGTACACAAATTTTCCAGCACTGCTCCGGTTAAGAACCTCGGGCTTGCCTCTGTTCCCAACCATGCGTGACAATTGCCTCTGGCTTGGCTGAGTTATGCAAATGGAATCCAACAATATTTTTTCCCCTTCGTCGGCTACTCAACCAGGCACATAGACATCGGAGTCAGAACAGCCAGCAAACCTGGAAAAATTGACTTCAGTGTATCGGCATGCCACTAAAGGCAATCAATAAACATTTCCGCTCTGATGATTCAGCCGTACATTTTGCTACAATCTACATGATTTTCCTTCTCAGCATCTGTTGGATACTCTGTACAGTCATCTACTGGCACTTGTAACAGCTAATTTTTTATTTGAGATTGGAGTGAAAAAGAGATTAGTATGTTACCTGTCTGTGTGGACCAGTAGTGTCTTTTGATAATAAACCTGGAGGAATGATGAAAACATTACATTTTAATGTTCTGCAATATTGGGTGGAAATTATCACTTGAAGCAGTTCCAAATAAAATATATCATGTTTGATTTGATCACTATCTGCACTGTAACAACTATATATTCTACCATTCCCATTACTTCCTACTCTTCATTGCTTCCACCCTCTGACTGAAGCTCTTTATCACCTTTATTATCATGGTCTCTGACTATCAGCCTATCATATCTATGCCAACCCTACCTCTGTTACACCTCCAACCTCTGCCCCTCATGGTCACCTCTGATCTTCACCCCTTCATCATTACCTATAACCCATGCTCTGAACCTCCATTCTTTATCCATGCTGTCACACTCCCTTCCAAATACCCCTGACCTCACCTTTGTACACCTCCTTACCCCTCTCATTCCTTTCTGGATGTGTCTCCTTGGGTCTGTCCTATTCTTTGAGCCCTCTCTTCTATGCCCACCTGTCTTCTTCCAATCCCCCTTCTTGTAGTTATTTTGTTTTCCTTCCATCTAATCCATAGCTTCCTGGCTACTGGTTGTTGGTGCATACTGTGTATAACATTGAGATAGCATTTCAACTTGATGAGTACTTAAGTGTAAGTTCTTTTCCCACCCACTTTTTTCCTCACCTGTTTGGTGAGACATAGAGCAAATATGTGTTTATACTTTTCATTCCACTGTATATTAATGGTCTACCTAGCTCATCAGTGCCTAGGTAGTTATCCAATATTTCCTATTGGAGAGACATAGAGTGGCTTATGTATGAGGTATTCACTAGGGGTTTATATTCCCCACAGTGGAATGCTACCTAAGACATGTGATAATACTATGACAAGTGTGGAATAGTGAGTGACATCACAGGTTATAACACCAAGTGTGCCAACACACCCCCTTGACCAAGACATTATGAGAAAGAGTGTAGTGAGAAAGGGAAAATGAAGTGAAAATTGTATCCTAAATTAGATGTGATGAATGGTGGTAAGTGACAGTGCAGGTTGTAACACTGTGTGCACCAACACACCCCCTTGACTGAGATGGTGTGAGATTGTTAAATCCCATCCCCAATTAACTAGGGGAGAGATTCTGAAAGGAGGTGAGGGATGAGCAGAAGGGGTACCTAAGGGGTACAAGAAGTTTGGGGATGAACTCCTAAGGGACTTCTGAGGGACTAATGGCAGTCCTATTGTTGAGGAGTGAAGTCTGGAGTTTTGTATAGAAGTTCATAAGGAAATGCTCACTAGGAAGTCCTGAGTGGGAATGGAGATACTGCAGGATCTCATGGAGATCTAGGAGTGGGGTTGGAACTCAGGGAAACTGAGGATTCTCTCGCTTGGTCTCTGAGAGGTTTGAAGATTGAGGGGATGGGGACTGATCAGGGTTTGATGAGAGTGTTGGAGTTGACAAGTGATGTTGGGATTGGGTTGGAGCACTGAGGGAGAGGCTAGGGGGGCAAGAACCTTGGCATAGGACTTATGTGCCATGTCTTGCTCAGGTCTGGTCCTTGTTGCAGAGATATGAGGATTAGAGACAAGTTCCCAAGGGGTACTTGCTTGGAGGGAGAATTAAGGAGGTGAGGACAAGCTGAAAGACTTGATCATATGAATGGGTTGGACTGTTTGAATAACTGAACTGAGGTACAAAGGAATACTACAGGAATCTTATATACTAAGTCTGAATGATATCCAAAAGAAGAAATGAACTATGGGTGGTAGTAAGTAAAAGGAACAAAGCTTAAGGTGGAATTCATGAGGTGTAAGCAAAGAATGCTATAAACAAATATACTACACAAGGAATGGTTGATAGGCAAATCAATGGAAAGTATTCATAGGGTATAAAAGAAAGGTAGCTGAGGCTGTTAGGCTCATAGGGCTCATAGGCTCATAATCTAAGATCTAAAGTGTGAGGATGTACAGGAGAAGGCATGGGGTGAGACAGAGGTGAAGGAAGGGTTGTAGTGACTGAAGGGGTATTGGGGGACAGAAGGCAGGTCAGAGAAGTCATCTAGGGACAGGGAAAATGACAAGCAGAACAGGGGAAGATGTAGGAGTGCTGTGGGGTTGCTTGGCTGAGATTGTAAGCCAGAGGGGGTATGAAGGTTTCTAGAATGGACTATGTGAGCCCAAGACAGGTTGAAGGTTCATCAAGGGGATTTTAAAGATGGTGAGGAAGTGGGGGAATATTGGAGGATAGTATCAGGGTTGTCAAGGATTGGAGGTGAGGTCTTGAGGGTGAGACAGGATCAGAATGAGGGCATTGGAGATGGATGGGGATGTGTTATGATTTGTCCTACCCAGGAAGGATATCTTTTTCTTTACTTAGCTAACTCTTATCCATTACGATAGCAATACTTACTCTTATAGGCTTTGCCTACTCTTTATTGCACAACTGGTATTCTTCTTGATCTTCTTTCTCACAATCATATCTGAGACCTCTCATGGTAATCACTGTCATGCTTCTATTCTTCTATTATATCTGATACTTCTATTCTTGATCCCCACATCTTCTTTTGTTTTATAACATTCTAACCAATAGTGATACTACTACTTATCTTCTTATCTTTCAATCAGTGCATTCTTTCCTTACTTAGCCATGGTCTGTGTGCATATTTTTTACATATATAAGGACCATGCATGTAACTGTAGTCCTCATCTTGAATCTACTTAAGCTGGCACTACAAGCCTACTTCTACTATCTTTTATATCTTTGCCTTGAGTATTACTTGGCCATCTTATCTTTGAGCTTGTAGAACTTAGGTTCTTGCTCTACTCATTATCTCTTCAGCTTCACCTTAAGACTCAAGTCTACATTATCACCTACCTGGTGTAAACATAACAGGATGTGCACTACATGGTTCTGATAGAGATAAGTGTGATGGAGAATATAAAGTAAGATCACTGACTGGTGAAAATGGTGTATTGTTCAAGTGCAAGTAGTCTTCAAGGCAGAACAATATTAGTAGTTGCATGCTTGTCTATTGTGGCTATTCTTCAGCCTATGTGATGCATTACCTCCATAGTTCTAAGTGGTATATGGTACATGACTCAATGGCACCCCTTGAGTAGTAGCAGTGTTGGGGAGGGAGAAAGGTGGAAATGAAAGGAGATTGATGAAGAATGGGAACAAGAAAGTGATAGCACATAGCAGACTGATATAAGAAACAAACATCTTGTCATCTGACTTCAAGAGGAAATCAGATACAAGAAAAATAAAAAGAGGGGGTGGATATTTGTCCAAGGGGTCTCAACTTGGTCTAGAATAGAAGGTTTAGCTCCAGTAGAGCTTAGTATGAAGGGAAAGGGTAATGTGGAAAGTCTGGACTATCTTGCAGAAAATAGAATATTCATGACCAGAGTAGATCCAGGAATAGAAAAAGAAAGTGCCCACAAACTGTTGTGGCTGCCTATAGTATTGTCTAGTAGGTAAATGTGGATGATACAGATGCTTTCTGATCATCAGCAACCACAGAAATAGGTATCCCAACCTGAGAAAGATCTGAGATTAGTGACTTTCTGGCCCGGCTTGGCCCAAAAGCCACAGCTTGGGCAGCCCAGGGCCTGGCAAAATCACGAGCCAGGCCACAAGCCCTCAAAAGCCCCAATATAGGGCTCAGCCCAGCTCAAAGCTGGGGCTTGGCAGCTTGGGCCACAGCTTTATGAGGTGACTAGATTCACATGACTTGTATAGGCAAGAAGACAAGATGCAGCTGTATAGTGTAGCTAAAACTATGTAGCTACAGCTCTGTAGAGAACAGGACATAAACATCATCATCTGCAATGGACTCAACAGGTGACTCCTCCTCCTCATTACCTGTGACCTTGTCCCAAACCTGGTCAGTAGATGCCACAGATAGCTCATCAGACACCAGCATGTCCTCATGGAATAATGTGTGCTTTTTTGATGTACACTTCAAGAACTGCAGCGCTTTGATGACATCACCTTTCAGACAGTTTCAATGCTTGGTGACAGTGATGCCAGTAGAGGAGAAAGTGTGTTCAGAAGAAACTGAGGAAGCCATGATAGGGAGGAAATCACGGGTGAGTGAGCCCCAGACTGGATAGTGAAGTGAATTGATGCCCCACCACTGAATGATTGACATATCCCCAATGTGTTCATGTGTGTCGAGGTACTCATGGAATCCTGTGAGCCATGGTTCACAGGCCTTGTTGGCATCAAGCCCATAGCAAGGGGGATCAATGTCGATGTCATCATTGAAGAGTTCGCTGAGTAGAGAGTGTAGCTGTGGGTTGTTTGTGATGCCATGATTGGAGGGAGCTGCTGGCAATGACACAGCATTCTAGTACATCAGGTTATAATGCTCATTATACTTAGTTAGACAAGTTAGTATTCAACAAATGTGATGCTTTGCATACTTATGATACCTTTAACATATTGTACTACATTGTCGGCCAATGATTTGCCCCAGTACTTGTGGATATGGTCTAGCTTCTGGGTGGGATCAAGTACTATATAATGGTCAGCACAATAACATGTACATGTATAGGAACAAAATGGACGTACACATTGCCATGACATGTGCATCTGAAGTGGCTGTATGCTCATAGTACTTGAATATCTTCACCAATCCTGCCTCAAGGCCATGGGTGAAATCGAAGTACTTGAAGGATTCCTTTCATACCAACCAGGTTCAGTGAAGTGCCTTCAAAGCGGGCAATACGCTGTGAAGTGTTGGGCCTTGTTCTGTGGAGAATGCATGCTGGGCTTTCTCAGCAAAGTATTGTTCTGAGTAAATATCTGTTTCAAGATTAAAATTTAAACTTACACTGAGGAGGGTCAACAAGCACCTGACCCGCTCCCATTCAGCTTCAGACAACTTGAGCTCCATGATCTTGCAGTGTTTTTCTGCATCACTTTCTGTCAAACTGAGATGGTGAATGAAGTGGTTGACATCTTCATTCATCTCCAGCGCATGCTGAAGTATTAGGAATGTGGATGACCACTGCACTTTTATATCAAGGAGGAGTTGCAGCAGTGGATTGTGTGGCACATGACTGTCATCTGTGCTTGTCTGAATATGTCGGAATAGTTCTTTGCATTTGGTGGAAGAGTGTTCCTGTAAAGTAGGAGACAATGTTTAGATCGACAATAAGTATACCATTAAAACAAACTTACCTTGATTGTGATCATGCAAACAAGACCTATTTCATCTCAGTCGATATTATCTTGTACAGCCAATAGACTGGAATCATCATTGGGGTTAGAGTTACTGGGGTTGAAGTAGTTTGACTTGCTGTGTATCACTAGAAAGGCTTGGGATGTGAGGTTGATGATGTGTGCAATGCAACTATAGCACATCAGCACTTGTACTAGAAGAGAGATTAAACTTACCACAGATGATGCTTTTCCAGGTCATAAGGTTCACCAGTCTGAGCTGAAACACATTTGGTGAACTCCCTTATCATTGCATTGTTGTTTGTGGCACTGTTGCTTGTAACATAGCCAACCTAGTCAAGAAATAAGATATCAGTCATTATAATAGAATAGGAAAACTCACCTTATGTGTCACATCAACATGCTGGATGACCTTGTATAGCACTTGGCCAAGTCAAATGCTGTTGTGTGCATTATTGACCTGCACAAAGCTGAGGAGGGAGGTCTCTAAAGTCCAGACCCCCCGTGTCTTCTCTTCGATCCAAGAACCAGTGATGGCAAAGTAAGTGTCAATGTTTGAGGCTTGCCAAGCATCACAGGTGAGACTGATGTGGCCAGAGATGGTCTCACTCTAGTGGACAATGCAGTGTGAGCAAGTATATATAGTACATACATTTACACACCTGAAACCATTTGCAAAGGTTGCAAAGGTTGGACTTGAAGTGATTGATGATGAATTGTCTTGTCTGCTTGAGAGATGGGATTGCAATCACCTTTGTGGTGCATGTGGCAAGCTCAATCATCTCTTGAAACCTAGGGTGTTGCAAAGCTTGTATGGGCTGATCTGTCTTGATGAGCCATTGAAGGGTGATATCACGAAAGGCTGTCAGTGAAAAATGAGTGATCTGGAATTGAGGAACAAGGTGTCCATCTAGACTTGGCTGCCTGCTCAAAGCCACTTCGTCATGTCACTGTTTGGAGTTCTTTGGTAACATTGAGATGAAGTCGTTAGCTGCTGCCCACCTAAGATACTTGTTCTAGAGATTACTTAGTCCAACAGACATCTGATGATCAGATAATACTCACCTGGTGCACTGCTTGCAAGTGTCATTATAAGGTTGTTGCCTCACTGACAAGAGCAACCATTTTCTTCTGTGATTTGCTTGAAATACTCAGTAGAGTAATGAACACAGATAAATCATCTTACCTGCAAGATTTGCAATCCTGGTATTTTTTGTTGTCCTTTGTGTATGGGGAAGGGAAGAAAGCATTGATATCTTGGCTACAATTGATGTGGCGCTTTTTGTTGGTGCACAGATCATTGTCGATGTCAAGAACATTGATGTCCTTTAGGAGTCCATCAGAGGAGAGGTCGGTAGGGTCATAGGAAACAAGCTGTGGGTTGCGGCCATCAATGTCAGGGTCACAACCCATTGAGAAGTCCAGTTGGATCCAATTTTTTCCTTATGTGGAGCCATTAGAAGATTAATTAGGTTAACGAGTTACACACCTTTTACAAGTTGCTTCTTGGTAGCTACTGGAGTCTCTGTGTTGGAATCAACGTCAGTCAGTACTATACCAATCTTTTGAGGGTTGGTTGTCCTTTGGGCTGCCTGTGCTGACTGGTGAGAAGAGAGCTCAAGCTTGGCAGTATTGTCTGTGCATGTAATGCGGGCAGAGGGTGCAGGCACATGCTTAGGGTGTGGCTGTCTATCACTGTCAGCAGTAT
>JBBPTY010000681.1:0-14647 GCA_038094335.1 Tylopilus aff. striatulus | reverse complement strand
GGTGGGTGTTGACGCGCGGAAGCGTATCCTGTCGGAAGACCTCGAGGCAGAGGAGCC
The DNA here is from genome assembly GCA_038094335.1 of Tylopilus aff. striatulus. Lineage (NCBI taxonomy): Eukaryota > Fungi > Basidiomycota > Agaricomycetes > Boletales > Boletaceae > Tylopilus > Tylopilus aff. striatulus. The sequence continues at coordinate 14,590 of JBBPTY010000681.1, read as the reverse complement.
AGTCAAGAAAAGAACAAAGAAGGACGTTGTGGAGGAGCCACTGCCAGTCAAGAAGGTTCCAACAAAGAAAAGGCTTTCAAAGAAAAAACTGGCTAAGGATGTCGTCGAGCAAGTCATCCTTTCAGAAACTCTGGCATTCATTCCTTCGACCACTATGACCATCGATGTCTCCAAACTGGAAACTATATCGCGATCGCCATCACCTGTCTCGGAGGCGCCACCTCCACCGACACGGCCTCCCGATCCGCTCCTGGAAGGTGTCTACGTGGATGACGAAGATCTATACTATTCCCGGCTGGTTCTTTCAGGAGAGATCGAACCCCCACCGGCACCCTCACCTCCACTAGACGCTGTGCCACCTTTCCGCAAACACTTAACTGGCTCTGCACGCACCGAGGGTTACTACAAAATCTCGCACGCGGAAAAATCCGCCTATGTCGCCCAATACACGCTCCGATCTACCAATGTCGAAAGCGCTGCTCCGACGGAAAAACCACTTACCCAACATGTCACGTCATCGAGGTCGAATCGTGCAAATGCACGGCGGCGTGCGCAAGGACTGGAGGAGATCAATCAGGTCCAGCGGGCTGTCGCGCTGTCAAAGGGCGAGACGGGTGCAGCGGAACTGTCGATCAAGTTTAATCAACTGCAGACGCGTAAGAAGCACCTCCGTTTCGCGCGTTCACCCATTCATGATTGGGGGTTGTATGCCATGGAACGTATTACGCGGGGTGAGATGGTGATCGAGTATGTAGGAGAGATCATTCGCGCGGCCGTCGCGGACAAACGAGAGAAAGTGTACGAGCGACAGGGTATTGGGAGTAGCTATCTCTTTCGGATTGATGAGGACTTGGTCGTGGACGCCACGAAGAAGGGGAATCTTGGGTACGTCTTTCCTGTTTAGACTTTGACAACGTGTCTGATGGGAATAGGCGGCTGATTAATCACTCTTGCGACCCCAACTGTACGGCGAAGATCATCACGATCAGCGGGGAGAAGAAGATCGTGATCTATGCCAAGCAGGATATCGAACTCGGGGACGAGATTACCTATGGTGTGTCAGTTCTTACGTTGTCCTCGTTGCACTTGCCCATGGTTTTCTCCTAGACTACCACTTCCCCATCGAGCAAGACAAAATCCCGTGCTTGTGTGGTTCTGTCAAATGCCGCGGGTATCTCAACTAGACTGACCGACGCACCTGGTCTACCCGCCTCTGCTCACTTGTCTTCATTATCTCACTGTTCTCTGTTTATATCATCGCTTCACGTCGAAACGCACGCCATACCCCACGTCTCACACATCCTCATAGTCCAAACTCACTGCGTTATGTATCATCGAGAATTGTTGCATGTTTTTTTATATTTTCTCATCTCTTCTTTACACTTGCTTTTTTTTGTCGTGCTGTGTTTTTTTTTCTTTGGCATAGCATCGGGGGCAATCTATACTGACCCAATGAGATGTGTGCCTGTTAAGCACGTCATTGAGGCTGATATTTCGATGTCAAAATTTGTGGAACATAGACCACGCCATAGAGCAACCCCAGAGATGTCACGTCCCTATGGAAACAACAGGATTGTCTCCGAGCTCTGCATACGGCAATGCAAACGCTGCCACTTCAGGGGTACTAATCACACTAGTCTGATGTCCAGCCCGTCTATGACCCAGTGGCCTCATTGATGCCTTCCCATAGCTGATCAGTAAGACCACGCTACTGCTCGACTTGGTGGCAAGTGAGTCAACTGTACATCAGCCGGAACGACTAGTTGAACTAGACGGAGGCATTCTGGTTTACGTGCATATCCTCGGTATCGGGGCTGTCTCGTTGTCTTGCAAGTTATCTAATCATCAATGCTTCAATATATCATTCGAGATCGCGTGTCTTTGTTTCATCTCACATCGCCTTCCGACTCTGGGTTCTGGTGCTTACTTTTCTTCCTTTGTTGATGGTATTTCTGACATGGTACCTGTCGCAATTTTTCCTGGTCCACATGCCTTGTTAGTTTAGACGGCGTGTGCAGCGAGTGTCCGGTCATGCTTATCACTAAGTGATGAGTCTTCCATGTCAGACTTCGTCCAGCTTGGACAATGATGCAGAGTGACTTCAGACATACCACAGAGGCTCAAACTTTGAGAGTGGCCTCGATCTACCTTGCAAATTCCACCGTGGAGCTCTCCACCCCACCGCCAAAAACATTTTCGAGGGTGTTGCATCGAGCCTAGAATGCTATATAACTTTTGAAAACCCGAGGCACCAGTGACGAGTCCTGGCTCATCATTTCGATCGCCGAGGTACGTCGTGACAAAATTGTTTAGTTCCCATCGATGGCCATAGCGACTGAGCACCTTTGAGCACGTGCTTCTTACGTGTAACGTTCAGCTTAGTCATCCACGCCGCCAGCCTGGGCTCAGTCTTCCATTCGGGATGTCGAAATTCCCTTTCAGTGTTTCGGCTGTCGGGCTTTTCTCGAACGACTATGTAGGTATGTATGGAGCTTATCCGACCTCATGCCACATATGATTCTGACACTTTGGTGCCTATGCAATTTCTGCATAAGCCACCGTCTCAGCCCCCTGTGGGTCAGCTTGCTCTACTGAGCTGAAACATTGGGCCTGGCAGTGCTCAGAAGTCGCGCATCTAGCATCGTAACCCTGACTGACGGTAGGCGAAAACGTCCGCTGGACACTCAGTCTGTAGACGAGACTACTTGACCGGAGTTCAGCGTTAATAAACCTCGGGCTGGAAGACCCTGTGCGATTCAAAGTTGCTTTAAGACGTTCTTCTTTCTCAAAAGCGTGGTTCAAGGCGAGATACCGTCGAAACTGATTAGCATCGGTCCGGTAGGCCGGACATGAGTTTCCGAGTAAAAACTGATCTGCTATGAAACAGTGGGGTGACATCCGGCGACGTGCGTTGCGCAAGGAGCTGGGAAGCGTGGCTAACTGAGGGGTATATAAAGATAAAGGTGTGAGGTTGCACTTCTCAATACCAGCTCGGACATCTCTCGTCTTAAACAGTCGTGCTTCTACTGTCGTCATGTTCTTCAATTCAGGTCTCATCTCCATCTTCTTGCTCGCTTTGCCAGCTCTGGCACTTCCCCTTCAGGATAACAAGCACCTACTTTCCACCCGCGACCAATCGAGTGGAAACTGGGCCGGTGTTGAATACTATGGTGAGGGTGAGGTAAGTTACTTATTGTCTTTCCAAATTCGACCCGTCTTATTCCAACGTATTCCAACAGGGATCCTTCACCGTCATTTCTGGCACGTTCCATGCTCCTGGAATCAACACCCACAAGGCTCGATTTGACTCCCCCATCAGTATCTTTGCCGGATTTGATGGCCTCCAATGTCCAGATGCCTGGTTTCGCGCGGGGATCGACATCCACCCAGGCAGGAATGGGAAACCGTATTACAAGGGTAAATAAATGCTTGACATGCGTCGCTAGTTTTTCTGACCAGTTTTAAGCTTACTTCGAGGCGCATCCTGGCCATGGGAAGCAGTATTTCAAGCACCTCTCAGTCTCTGCGGGAGATAAAGTTAAAGTGACGGCCTTTGTCCCTCCGACAACCGGGGGCCTTCAGAGACTGGGTTTCGCCGTCATCAATAACTTGAGCAACAAGCAGTCAGCCGCAGAGGAAATACGATTCGATGGCGATCAAACACTCTGCGGGCAGGACGTGATGTTGATCGTCGAATCGGGTGCTCATGTCGCCGACTTTGGAAAGGTCGAATTCACGGATGTTCAGGCTTACACGGCTCGGGATCCCCGAGTACACCACGGTCCCACTCTGGTCCAGTTGCAACGGGAAGGCGCGACCTTGGCTCGGGCCTCGGACAAGAGTGGCTCCATTTTGGTCAACTATGAGTAGGCCAACAAACATGGCATTTCGTCGTTATATAATGCGAGCAACGTTTAGTATGATACTGTCTTACTGACGATATTGGTTCTCCTACCCCTTTTATGCCTCCCATTTCAATGGACTTGATGCTTACGTTCCTCTTCGGTACATTTATTGTAGCCAAATATTAGTACCTACGAATGACACGACATATACTGAGTAAAGCCGCCGTCTTTCTCCTCGCTGAGGCTCGTATGCTCATACTTGGATGGGAAGAGGTGATGTCGTGTATAAAGGACCATAGGTGATGAAGCACTACCTCGAAGAGAATCATGGAGGTATTGGATGCATATTAGTTCAGCCTGGTCACGGTCCGAAGGAGCTGTTAGAACCTTCGAGTACGGTATTTGAATGTCGCCATTTTTAAGTGAGTGCTGCTCAGAACATGGCACCACTCAGCAACTGGCAGACATAAGCTTTTGGTCGTCTTGCGAACAATAGTACTAGGCTCGCGGAAAGCAGAGAAATCAAGCTACTAGTCGCCTTGAAAGCAGACTGCCACCAAATCGTAGACTCGGATAGCACATGACACTTGTCATGCTGTTGTTGCTGAGTTTAAAGCTTGTGCGTTACGGTCACGCGGAGTTGGCAGGCCTGAGAAGCTTGACGCACAGATTTTTTGTCATGAAAACGAGCAAGACCAAAAGCTGTCGGATGGAACAACAACTACCTGAGGCCAACCCCTTGAATTTTCAAGTTCGTGCCACTGAAACTCAGTACCACTCCGCTGAAGTTGCTATGAAGCTCTTAAGCTGGGCCTTTTAGTCTGACGATCGGCGGCAACTACAGAAGTGCAAAAGAATCGCTGGCTGGAATGCATGAGACCGGGGGCGAACACTCTCGGTGTTGGTCTCGACACTTCTCCACAAGTTGAGTATTTCCCCTGGTTTCCCTGAGCTTGGCTCCATTGCCATGATTGGGCGGTGGGCCTGGTTCTGTCAAGCGTGTCAAACTTGCCGCCAGCTCACAGCGATATCCTTGCATATGTCAGTGAAACGCGAATGTCAGCTGAACAGGTACCAATCTGTTACATATAGAAAATTTCGGATTGTGCTACTGTTTTACAGCCACCCTTAAACATCTCTGCTTCAACGTTAATCGTGGGCCGTTCATCTACCCCAAGTACGATGTTACTCATTTCTGTCCTCATTTCTGGTTTCTTGTGCACTTCTATGGCTTTTGCGAATAGCGAACATCTCGAGCATCCTCATTCTGCGGCCTTGCACCGCATCAAGCAGTCCACCGATGGTGTCTCCTCTGAGGGAGTCATTTACAGTGGCAATTGGGCTGGTGCTCTCTTGACGAGGGATTCTGTGTGTAGCCATCCTCATGAACAGTAGATTCTGTGATCTCAGTCAGAGTTCAACAGGACACTTTTATCACTGTCAATGGCACATTCGAAGCTCCCATTGTCCCACATTTGCGAAACTCTTCTTTCAGCATCTTTGTTGGTATCGATGGTGACTCGTGCACAAACGTCACTCTCCAGGCTGGGATTTCATTTCTGCCGCCAACTGCTGAAGCGGATGGCTATTATCAAGGTAACAGAAGTTTCATTCCATGCGTCCATGTATCTGACCATCCATGTAAATAGCTTGGGCCGAGTGGTATCCTGGCCCTGTGCACAAGTTCCCCAACTTTGATATCTCCCAAGGAGACCTGGTCAAAGTCTCTGTCATTGCAAAGTCTGCAAACACAGGTATCGCCATCATTGAAAATGTCACTAAATACCAGAATGTTACCCAGGAATTCTCATATTCTCCACTGCTTTGCATGCGAGATGCAGCATGGATTGTCAATGAATATGTGTTTCCTTATACCAACTTTGGCAAGGTTATATTTCTGGATGGCTTGGCCCTTGGCAGCAATAATAGGACCTTTACACCTGCACAAGCTACTCCCATTGACCTTTCATTCAATAATAAAACAGTTGCTCACACCTTGATCCACAAGCATTCTGTGGTTGTCACATATGGGCACTAGTGTGACTGGTAAAGGGACTTGGACATTGGCTAAAGGAGATTCAGCATAGTGAAGTACTCATTCCCATTTAGCTGCTGCATATATCTACTCCCTGGCTTTTACCATACAATGATAGTGTGATGTATCTGGATTTGTTGGTCTCATTTAAAGTTGTTTGGACTGCCTAAAGAAGACAGTCAGGGATGAAGTTCCTGATTTCTACAATAATGAGTGTTGCTGCATACAAGTCAAATGTCAATTGTGATTTTATGACAGAGACATCTCTTTCCTTTGTTTTATAACCAACCTGGTGTACAGTTGCCAGTTGGAGATAGGCAAAGTCAACTAAATCTATAACATAAAAATATGAGTTTTCTGGGTGAAACAGAAACCAGGATTGGACTCAGACAGTGAAATGCTAAAATTGCTCCTCTGAAGTTTCTTCCATGTTATTTTCAGTGTGCCAATCTTTTGGTGAAATTTCTCAAATGTTGTGTACCCTTTTCAGGTTCTACATTATGTTATTAATGTACCACAGCCTCAACTGCCATTATTGCCTGCTTAGAAATTGACTGGTGCTGCTTTCCCACTTAAGCCATGAGAATATGCACACATAAACTGGAATAATCAGTCAATGAAATGATGAATAACCTTGATAGGACATAAGTCTTATTTGTCAGTGTTGTTTTTCTTTATTTGTCTACTTGGACTGCATACGATACAAATGGACTCGGTAACATCTGCCAACTCACATGACTGGGTAGATAACTTCAGATTCGATGCATGTCTACACCTCAGTCACAGACTCTGATCTGTACTGAGGTGAGACCCTACTATTATTATCTTGTACCACTACTTAACCACCTTATAGTGTACTTCTACAGGTGTGCAATATAGTCACAGACTCTGATCTGTACTGAGTGTACTTCTACAGTCAGATGTGTGAAACATACAACACTGTAAAAAACAAATATCCTGTATACTGACCTCAAGAGAAGGCCAGATACAAGGAAAATAGAAAGAAGGGGTGAGTTATCACCCAAGGGGTCTCAACTCAGTTTAGAATGAAAGGTGTAGCTTCCACAGAGCTCAGTATGAAGAAAAATGGTAATGTGGAAAATCTGGACTACCAAATATGGAAATGAAATTCCTGACTGGAGTAGATCCAGGAATTAAAAAGGAGGCTCACAAACAAGTGTAGCTACCTCTAGTAATGTCTAGTAGGAAAATACAGATGACCCAGCTGCTTCTGGGTCACCAGCCACCACAGAATAGCATTTCCAATCTCTGAGAGATCTGGAATATGCAGAAAACAGAAAATAGAAACAAAAGACCTTGGTGGTCAACAGAAAGGTTCCCCCCAGACACAGACACTGAGGGAGAGTGGGAAATTTTTCATTTAAAGTCTGATGGACAAGCTTTATAGTCTGGGCATACCCATGACTGAATAAGGTAAAAATGAGCTAAAAGTGAACTGCTGCAAGGGTTGGCAGGCTAAGCAATGTCTTTTTTAAGTCCCAAAAAGTCTGGATGTAACACTACAGCCTCAGCATACATATCCACAAGCTACCACTGTAACTGGCACTACATTATTGAAGGAATACATCCTAAATTCAAAAAGCTTGATGGCACCAGTTGGAGAGCAAAATCATTTTGACACAAAACCTCAGTCCAGGTATGTGTATGAGAACTGACAAGACTGGTGGTGTAAGGTTGTGGGCTCAAGCAGTCCTCAATTCACACAAGCAAAGTATACCATGGTATTTGCAGGATGAATAGTACAAGGGAATCCAGTTGCCAGCATCATCAATGCCTTGGCAGTAATACCAGACAAGCCATTCCACCCCCTGTGGAAAAGTGCATGTATGGATTCAAGCTTGGATGCAGACTGTATTCTGGTCACATTTTCAATCTTGGCAGTATTGCTGCTCATGGAGGACATGGCAAGCATCACCCAGGGGGAGTCTCCAAGTGAGATGGGGATGGAGTGAAAGTTCTAATAGTCAGCTGAGAACTACTCATACCAAGTTGCATGCAGAAAGAAGGGGCAAGATGAAGAATAGAAGCCATGCATCACTGTTTTCTCACCACAGTAACCAGGTTCATCACAAGTGACAAATAAGGTTGATGCCAACATGGAAGTTCGATGACCCTGTGCATCTGTATGTACTTGGCAAAGGCTGACTGATAGATAAAACGAGTTATGACGAGCACAGCTCAATCAAGGTCGGTAGACGGCAGCTACTGAGTGCTGAACTGGTGCATCATTCTGTCGACCTGGAATCGAAGATGTCAGCCGGAATTATATGCAATTCTCGAACCTAAACTGATAGGCTATGTTCTTAAAAAAATGATGTTTGGGCAGGCCTATTGGATGTGACAAGTGAATGTACTTAACCTATACCGAAATGGTGACCAGTCTCTGTGTTTGTTTTATGAAACAAGTACATGCACCTGTTGATCGGGGTCATCGCATGGTACAACCCACGCCCGACGTGGTCCTTCAGGTATACCTGCTTCTCTGCGTACATCGTCAAACAAGCACGTTTACTTACTAACTGACTTGGCAAGGACCAACAATCGCACAGACGATGACAGAAACCCTGGAGATGGGCTCATTACTCCTAGGTTTCAAATCGCAAGTTGAGACGAAGGCGCGATATACACCATCTGGCTATTTGGAACGCACGCCCTCAGACAGACTCCGGGGATCGAGTATCCACAGCGCCGCCTTCTCAGACACTGCTATAGGCTCAGGATCATTGTATCCGCCCCTCCCACACACTCTCTGCATTTCCTTGAGTACCGCTTTCACGCTGCTTCTGTTCGTCGTCAATGTAGTGTATCCCCTTGAAGCGCCGGCGAGCATCGACCTGACAGTGTGCACAGTCAACTTGGGGAACGATGTCTGTACCGCAAGTGGTATCTCCTCGAGGGCATCCTCCCCGGTCGGCATGAACGCAAATCCTTCAGAGACCGATGTGGTTTCATGGGACAAAATTCCCGTGCACGTCCTTGCAAGTGAATCAAAGAAGGTCATTGGCCCTGGTGACCGGCCCTGTTCCAGGGGTAGAGTCGAAGGATAGATACGGATAGGTGCAAGGGGTAGGAAGCCAGCTGGGTATCTGGAGTGTTCCCAGTATGTGTCAACGCTGGGCAGGGTTTTGCCCATGCCTGCGACGGCCGGCGCGGATGAGGGTGGAGCGCGTGTGCAGAGAATTGAGCCTAACAACGCATCTGCCCGCAGCCTCTCCCTCTCCCCGCCGATTTTGAAGACGATCTGGAGACATCGATGACGCGCCTCGCTCGTCGTCCAAAACGTCACGTCCGGGACGATCACGGACATGCGTTCGCGTATCTCTTCGAGAATACCCTTGTCCATCTCCTGTATGGCTTGTGCTGCAAGCGCGCGTGAGTGCTGGCCCGAGTGATCCCTGGTGTCCTCGTTATCCTGTCCACCGTCCAGGATATCATGCGTCCGCTGGTTCTGACGCGCGAGCGACTTGACTCTGTCCTTTTTCCAGTCGAGATAGCCTTGAGGAGGTTCGAACCGGGCATGGGCTTCCTGCTCAGTGCAAGGCAAGCGGGAATGAGAGATATCGGAAATGAGCGCGATGAGTGCAGATAAGTCGAGGTTGAGGTTGCTCGTCGGTTCCAGCGGGTTAGGTATTTTGCGTATCGGTGCGGGGTCTGTGTGGGGTCGCTCACCAAGCTGGACGTCGACGCCCATGTCGCGCAGACACTGGATCGTCTTTGCGATGCGATGGTCTGGGGTATCGTTACTGAGCGGGTCGAGGCGAGTCAGACGGATGGTAACTTTTGGGGCGTTGGTAGTGACCAAGAGCCCAGGGATCGATATGGGGTTGGCATTAGCAGTGGCCAGCAGTTCTCTGCCCATCCTCAGTACGGAATTGTCAAACTCGGAGTGCGCGAGACGGGGCCACGACTCCTCCTCCTCGTCGCTAGTGAGATAGGAGTCGAGTTCGCGGAACTCCATCATGAGACGGGTGTTTTTGATGCTAGGATGTTGAGCTAAGCACGGTGGAGATGGCTGCAGAGCACTTACGTGTTGATCCTCACCCATCGGGCGCCGTTTTCGGCGACGACGTCTACCCTGACGATACGAGATTTGTCTGCGGAAGGGAATGTACGGTATATCGCGACGGGCTGGCAAGCGTGGACGAGTTCGTCCCAGACGGCGATGAGGTAGGGTGCATTGGTGGACGAGTTGGCGTTTTGACGGAGGAACTACTGGACGAGGTGTGGGTCAGCGAGAGGACGGCGAGCAACGAGACGAGGATACATCGCACTCGCGCTTGAGCTCGCCGCGTAGAAACCTGAGGCCGGGGAAAGCGTCGTTGGTGTCTAACGGTGCGGTGTCGATGACAGGGAAGGTTGGGAGGCGGGGGTGAAAGTTCTGGACGGCCTCAAGACGGGCGAGGAGTGACATCGGAAGCTGTGCCGGTCGCCCTTCATTTTTTTCCTACATGGGCGACGCTGCTCGCCATCGCTCGGCGACGATCAAGCCAGCGAGGCTCACCATCCCGCCGCAGAACCAGATACCGACGACACCAACGCCGACGCTCCACACCGCCCGCATCCGTGCCCACCTCGCACATCTCCTCCCGAGACACGCCGCCTTCACCGTCTCGCTCACCATCCACCAACTCAACAACATCCCCCTCGTACACGGCGAATTCGGACTCAAATGGAAGATAAAGCGCGTTACGTCCAGCTCGGGCACTGGCATCCTCGACAAGGTCAAGGCCAGAAAGGCAAAGGCGACTCTCTATGCCCAGACCCCCTCCGCGGCCAATGCTACACCGTCCATCGCAAAGGGTAGTGACACGGACAACGCGTCCATTTTCGACGCCGCTTCCGTCTCAGATGCCCATAGTATCGCTAACAGCAGCTCCAACGACCATGCTAACTCGGCTGCCGCGAGTGCGCTCGGTCACTCGGCCCACATTCCCATCCCAGTTCTTATCGTGCCAGGAAATAATCCCTTGTCCTTGCCCATGGTGCGCAGTTTTAGCGGTACGTCGTCCTCCCCCTCCAATACTCGCTTCATTCACCAATCCTGGCTATCTGTCTGCAGACCGATCCCGACAAACTGCAGTGGTCCAGAGCGCGACACCCTCGCATGACGCGCAAGTGTTTCCGGACTGCGACACCGCATCCAAATACACCCCTGCAAAGGGAACCACCCCATTTGTCAAACTCAAGGATCACAGCGTCGTTTGGGAACAGTCGCTCAAATTCATCGTCCAAATGAGCGTCAGCAGAGATAGTCACGAGCTCACTGACTGCCTCGCTAGATTTATTGTGATGCAGGTGAGCTGTCTATTGTTCTCTCAGTCCGCCGTGCCCACCGCATCCCCCAGCGTGTGATCCCCGGCGACCCAGATGCACCTCGGAACCCACGTCTCGGAGCCGTCTACCTCAATCTCGCACAATACGTTAATGCTGGCATCGTCACCAGACGATACCTCTTGCGCGAAAGCAAGACTAATGCGACACTCAAGGTTTCGTTCGTCGTTGTACCTTGGCTCATCCGCTCATGCCTCGCATCTCTGTAGCTCACCATCCAACTCGAACATACCGCGGGTGAACTCGACTATGTGGCACCTCGCTTACCCAAAGACGAGATCCTATCTGGGGTCGCAGGTATCCTGGAATCATCCGACGTTTACCGAACACGACCACGCGCTTCGGACCTATATACCCGGGATTCGTCCGACTCCGATTCCGATGAAGTGGGCACCGGTTCGGATGCCTCCTCTATCATGTCGATATCGGGCTCCTGTGCATCTCACAGCGGTCCCAGCAACAGCCATGACCACAGCCACGGCTATGGTCACGTGCATGGACGTGTGACGGTAGTCAAGAAACAGAGACGTCCGTTCGAGGTGTCCAAATTACCCATGATCGACGATCCGAGGGGTACAGAGAAGTTGATCGAGGCGCTTTTTAATCCCGTCCCAATCACGCAACCCAGCAGGCTCAGCCCTTTTACCTACCTCGTCGAGGTCGACTGCGAAGGCGAAGGCGATGGTGACGGTGAGGTGGACGGTGATTGTGAGCCTCATAGCCTGGGTCACACCCCAAGGCCAAACAAGGTGCAGAGCGGGACGAACCAGGAAGACGACGATGGTTCACTGTACACCGACTCGCTGGACGAAAGCGAGGACGAGAGGGTGGACAGGGCCAAAACTAATTACCACTTGCTGCGATCCCAGCCCTCAGTGCAAGGCTCTTTGCGCGGCAAAGGCTCCATGCGAGCATCCCCGGGCAAGGTTGAATTGAAGCACGACGAAGGCGTTGTAGGGAAGACGGTACCGCCGGTCGGCACTATCGATATTTCAACGCATGGTGGGCCGCCAACGGAACGGCGAACGTGGTGGCAGAAAGTCCTTAGTTCGTCGAACCCTAGCGGGTGACGCGATAGACGGGTAGATCTCTTTCATCTCATTGGGTTTCATGATCGACACGCGACGCTCGCAGGAGCCTAGATCTTACACTATAGACAATTATGCATTACGAGATTCGGAGTCTTCGTCGTAAAGTTCACTCACAGGATATATTTATTTAAACTACTTATCTCTAATAGTCTTTTGGTATTTGTATTCACGTCGATGTCGATGATATACTTTCATAGATCTTGGATTACTGGTATGTGCGGGTCTCAAATCGACTCTGGCGACAGTATTTCGCGCGGGGGAGGCAGAGAATGCATTAATGATTGTCCTCATTGTGTTGTTCGAAGGCGTGTTGAATGTGAAATTACCGAGTCAGAAGCCTGAGTCCCGCCATCGTCAAAATACTCATCAATATGCCACTCTGTCATTCTCTGCCACTATACACGTCGCGCATACAAGTCCAAGTACGACACGGCAAAAGCAGACGCACACACCACTTAACACCTATCACTCCATGCGCACATCACTAGTCAAGGTCCCCGCCCTCGACGTTGTTGGTGTTTCCGACAGTGACCTTCTGAGGCGCAAACGTCCATACCTGGGTGCTGTCATCGGGGGCGATTTGCGAGAGCCTAAGCTATACATGTCGGAAAAACACGATTGAGCACTCCATTCTGCCAGTGCGCAGGGCCAATGAGTCCCTTACCGGAGTTAAATTGTTACCGTTGGGGAGGGACCACACCAAACCGGAGGGAATCGTTGAGTTGACCGACTGAGGTGCCATGATCCTATATGCATGCGGAGTGAGGGTAATGAAGCACTGACTACAGCCGGAGCGGAACCGCAAGCTCACCAGTATTGACTGTGGTCGGGAGTTGGGATAATAGTCCAAACGGCCGGGTTGGAGCTGCCGTGCAAGGCAGTCCCCTTGCATTGTTTATATGTTATGATCAGTATCACCATCGAGCGGAAGACTCACGATCTTTGCGTCGTCAACGAAAGCATACACTTCGCTCTGGGTCGCAGCGCTGGTCAGCGTGAACTGATCGAGGCTATTGCCGACGTTTCTCAAATTCCACTGTGCCCCATCCGGTTGGCGTTACGGTCAAGTGTTACTCTAACATGACGAGTACCAGGACGTACCACCATGTTGTACGAGTATGAGTTGTTGACATAACCCCCGATTGTGCCAGTGGACGAAGCGAAAAGCAAGTCAGCATCCTGGGCTACGAACTGAGCGTTGAAAATCCTGTACTGGCCGTTGGTGAGCAGAGGCATGACGATTAAAGAGAACACTCGGAAGAGGGCTACAGTTTCGAGGCCACAAGACCATGTGCATTTTATACCCGCGGGGACCTATGGTCGATGGTGACATCGTGTAGAGAAAACCTCGATGAGCATCAATCACCCTGCATAGATGAATTCGAACTTGTCAGTTCTTGCTGATAACGCAGTTTGACGTAAATTGCGGTTTCCGCTGAGATGGAAGAAGCAAGGTGGTTTGCGCTAATGGTGCAAGATCCGCAAGTTTGATCTGAAAAGACGACAGCAATAATACCATCAGGTGACAATAGCAAACGTTTGAACGAAGTCCACCTCACCGTAGGACGCTATTTAGAATTTTGCGCGCTATAATTCACATCAAAGGAGCGGTAGAAGCGCGGCAAGTTGTGTCTTCTCATTTCGAACCACGGGTGGTGATAGCGTACATTGCCCCCGATAGTAGCTGAGGAGGCACGAAACCACCGCGACTGGAATCCCATCAACTTCGATGCCATTATCGCCGAGGATTCGGGGGGTTCAAAGTCTCACCAGTGCGCTGCGGCCGTGTCTATGGAGTCGTCAGCCGTACTACTAGTAGTGGGAGTAGCAGGAAAACCAGTAACATTTTTATTGTGTGATGATCATGTGCAGATGCGTGACTCCACTGAGACTGTCATTATTTGTCCCGATTGACCTAAGTGTGCTATCATATCTGCAGAACAGTTATCGACTTCAGCCAGCTTAGAGGCCTACCATGGTGCGGTTTGAACTAGAGTGAGCTCAGACGACCACTTTCAGAAGTCAACGGAGCTAAAACGAACGAATTAAATATCTTTCTACGGGACATGGCAAGTGTCAAGGCGAAGCATGTGAAGAAAAGAATATGCACGGTAACGGAGACCCTCCTAGCCACTGTCACCGTCTCCCAGCACACTCCTCCAGCTTCCTGTGTCTAATGCTTCTGGTCAAAAACAACATCACCATGGCTTATTGAGGTCTCGACAACAACAGCCTTTCCCTCGCCTGGCACCATGTTGTTCAATGTG
>JBBPTY010000680.1:0-14654 GCA_038094335.1 Tylopilus aff. striatulus | reverse complement strand
ATTTCGACATCGGTATCGTTAACATCCTATGGGAAGCAGCACTCGAAGTATAGTAGGCACCTGGAACAGCACGATCAACTCGTCCCTCCGGGTCGTGGAGATAGCTTACCGCCGTGCACATATAGAATGACCCGCGAATGTCTCATTCGAGGGGAGGATGGGCTCCCGTTGAGAGAGTCCTCCAGAACGGTGTTCACGTGCGACAGGTGTTTGTACTCCGATTGCAAGGTTTGCCAAAGCTTCTTTCCAACAACCCATTCACCCGAGAGTTCTCGCGTTCCAGTCTCTTGGGCATCCAGTTTTGCCAAGATGCCGCGGAGATTCCGCTTGCGAACGCGGAATGTGACGGGGGTTACCAGAGCATCTGCGGGCAGGGGGGCCAAACCCGCGAGCCCCATGGCCATACGAATCGTCGTCTTGGTGATGTTTCAGGCCATCAATCAGTAGACGTCAGTCTGGACGCTCACAACGTCAGCTAACGAGGAGTGCCTGGACACGTCCCTCATCATGCTGTTCATGACTGTCATCTCAATACCCCACGTTCTTCTTCGGGGGCCCCAGATGTGGTGTACGAGAATGTCCCGGGCCAGAGCCGATGCTATGGGCAGACATGTAGTTCTGCGTCACAAACAGGGGCGAGACACACGCAGACCTTTGTTTACGGCAAACACAGGATACTTCCATGCATTCCAGATATTGATAGAGAGCTGCTGTTGTGATTTGAGGGAACGATCTATTCTTGCGGAGGGGGGGAAGACGCCTGGACTGTCGAAGTGGTGGAGGAGCTGTATGATGGAGTCGTGTGGGACGGGGGACGGAGAGATGGCGTTGCAGAAAAGCAGCGGTGAGTCTCGCAGCATGTTAATGGATCAAGGCAGAGACCATCCTCCGAAGTGGGCGGACCATCCCCTAGGAGTTTGCGGACTCGGAAATCTTTGTCAGGTCAAAGAGGCCTTGCCTTTTTTTGGTTATGTTTTCGTAATCAACATGAGGTCGGCGCTAATTCTAGTAATCATCTCCTCGGCTGACTACTTCCTTCACTGTGGGCCGCAATAATATCGTATGCTCCTATTCACAAATCAGCCTCAGTTTGTGGTCATTGAATTAAAGTCTGTGTGCTCACAAATTGCGCGGTCATAGCACCCTTTACGTCACACAGAGGGGGGTAGTCTTGTACTATCCCTTGTTGGACTAGATTGTTCAACTGCCACGGAATTTGTGACTAGTCTCTGTAAAGTTTAAACGACACTCACCGCCAACAAATATTTGCTTTCACCAACGCGATCCAAATACCTGCGGCAGAACGGAAGCGTACCGAAGTTGGTGGTAATAGATCTAAGCAGCGATTTCGCCGACGTCAAACTTTTCACCGAAAATCAGACAGTGTTTCGTTGGTCCGAATTCGCCTCACCGGAGCTGCACTCGAGGTGCATTCTTGATTTTTGCATAGTGTGAACAGTCGCCCTGTAAAATATACTTGAGACGACTGGAGCTAGAGAAGAATGCTGCACCAACGCTTTCTACGACACGGCCCCGCCCTGTTGATCCGAATGTCTCAATGGCGAAGTATTCTCCCTCTTCCATCTTGGTTGGGTCCTCATTCTTTACGAGCAATACCGATTTCCCACCATGTATCTGGTATAAATTGATGGAGTGCCCGCTCAGATTTTCGATGGGTTTCACTATGTCCACGGAAACAGTCGGTCAAAACGTGAGCAATAGAGAAATGAGCACATACCGGGCAGTACCTTGCCGTCAACTTCGACCTCATACGACTCCATGGTTTCTTGTATATAACCCGCAAGTTCTCCAAGGCGCATGTCTATGCCCGCTTCCTGGAATCAAGTGTTACATGGAATCAAGTGTTACAGTAAAACCTATGCATCAGAACATTTCCTTACTTTGACACCAGTATTCGTCGCAGCCTGAACGGCCTCGACCAATTTGTCGTACGTTGGCTCAAATGTGAGTGTAAAAGCGGAGTCGAGGATGCGCCCTTTGACGTGGACTCCAAAGTCTACCTTGAGTACATCACCGCTTTGTAAAACTTGACTCTGGTTAGACCCTGAAACCACCAAACTGCGTGCGACACACCTATCGTATCCCCAGCGTTTGGGGTGTAATGAGCAGCACAGTGATTGAGACTAAGCCCTGTCGGAAAACCAACCCCGGCGTCCAAACCGCTTTCTTCGACAACCGCACGCGTCCCGTCTTCGATATACTCTGCAATCTCCGTCATGCTCAACCCCGGACGAATGAACTTTCGAGCATGCTGTCTAACTTGGCGGTGGACTTCCGCAGCACGACGAATGTTATTATACGTGATCTCTGGGTCTTCCATGGCAATTTTTTCGTTGTACCGCTTTTCTTCCGACGTGACTCTCCACACATTGCTGTATTGTTCGGTTGAATGAGTGGAATCAGGCAGTTAGAAGGACGACTGACTCGTCTTCATATGGCTGGATCTCGCCCTCGGGATAGGTGCCGTTCGTGAATATCTTGGAGAGCCCAACGCGTGGAGGGTCAGTTTGTTGGACCCTTTTCTTCTTGGGCTTCTTCTTTTTCTTCTTTCGTTTCTGGCCTTGGTGTCATGATGCTGTCAGAGAAGCTGAGAGAGTTAGATATCACCGTGCCCACCGGCAGTACTCGGCTCGTCAGCTACATGCTCTTCTTCACTCTCTGCTTCGGGATCCTGGTCGTTTTGAATTGGATCAGCATCCTCGTCCATTTTGATAATGTCTTTGGGATCGGAGATCATGCTGGTACTAGGACGACACTGGAGACCGATTTGTAGGTGCTGTACCAGGTACAATAAAAACAAACGCTCGAGCGCTCATCATCACAAGCCCACTTCCTGGCCACCAGTGGGTGTACACAACTGATGCGGCCCCCTCCCATCACATTGGAGGAACAGTTATCAGGTAATAATACACTAGTGTTATCGCATGTCACTGGGCCCAGTGACCTAAAGTACAACATGGATCAACCAATGAGTCAATGTCAATCATGCTCCAAAGCCATACAGCGTTCGTCCTGAACGCTTCAGAGCGTAGACCACATCCAATGCAGTCACGGTTTTGCTGAATGCACACCGTCAGTGGCACACGTTCATCTGACAAGTGCACACGTACCGTTTGGCATGTTCAGTGTATGTGACCGAGTCACGAATCACGTTCTCGAGGAAGATTTTGAGAACGCCACGAGTCTCTTCGTAGATAAGACCAGAGATACGTTTGACACCTCCACGACGTGCTAGACGACGGATAGCCTGCAAGAAGGCTCAGACACATGACCACACGCTAAGAAAGTGTTGCTGACTGGCTTGGTAATACCCTGGATGTTGTCGCGGAGAATTTTACGGTGACGCTTGGCACCCCCCTTGCCGAGACCCTGCGAGACAGACGTCAGGTGAGCCGTGAGCTTTGGTGATACGCAATACGGACCTTGCCACCTTTTCCACGTCCAGACATGATTGAGTTTGATTATAGAGGTTGAGGGTGACAGTAAGAACGCGAGAGACCTCAGATGGGGTAATCGAGTGGGTCGTGGTATACATACATATATAGGAATGGGTCACATGACTCCAATCAACAGCTGTGTGGTCCCCCACCGGGTTAATTCACACACATATTACATACATAGGACCCTTGACTCAGTCGGTGGGGCATTTCTTTGCTTTCCTTTCTTCTACGAGCTTTCTAGTTGATATGAAACTTGTTTAGAATCTAGGACTCACTTTGAACGCTCAATGAAATCCGGTAGCGTCAGGCGGCGTCACTGATCCCCGCCTACGATCGACGTCCCACCGCCTCATGCCTGTCGTAATTTTTAATCATGTTTACAAATTCACGAAATTCAATGAAGCCCTTCTCGCTAATCTATCGATAGATCATCCTTGCCAGTATGAACGATGCGGCTATATGCAAGTTCCTCCTCTCCGTCCTTCCTTCCCCACACCTCCAAAAAATTGATCACGAGGGCAAACGATGCCCGTCCGTGACGCTCACGTTTGCCCAGTCGTTGGATGGCAAGATTGCGGGCAGCCAAGGGAGGCAGCTCCTCTTGAGCGGCCCAGAAAGCATGCTCATGACGCATTGGTACGAGTGCCAGCCCACGGGAGGAACCGACCTCGTTCACTCACACCCGATTCTAGGATGAGAACGATGCACGATGCCATTGTTGTCGGCATTGGCACCATTCTCAACGATGACCCCCAGCTCAACGGTAAGCTTACTTAACATCGTTCCTACTGTGACGTAAACTAGTGTGACTCTAGTTCGCTTGATTCCTGATGCAGCCAAGCAAGGCGTCACAGCCCCACGTCCAGTCATTTTGGATTCACATCTGCGCCTCCCCACGGACTGCAAACTACTGAGAAATTACAGAGACGGAAAGGGTCGACAACCCTGGGTATTCTGTGCCTCGGATTTCAATTCCCCAGAAAGAAACGTGCGCAAATCAGCGCTGGAAGCAGCCGGGGCAATTGTGTATGAGATCCCATGCGTCTCTGGTGCAATTGTTTTTGCTCTGGGTGGGCTGTTCTTACCCAACCTCTAGGCGGTTTATCTATTCCTGCTTTCCTGCAAAGACTATATGAGAACGACGTTCAAAGCGTAATGATCGAAGGTGGTGCAACTGTGATCAACTCTTTCGTCAATCAGACATCCCAACCACGTGGTCCCCGGGAGCCCCCTGTCATCGACGCTTTGATTGTCACTGTAGCACCGGTACTGGTGGGGGACGATGGGTTAGGATATGCAACTGGTGCTTCGGGAGATAGTCTAAGCGTGAGTGCCTGATGATGCTTTACCTCGGGACCTCACCGACACGTTACTTCAGCTCCCTGGATTTGCACACATGCGGACGGAGTTGATGGGGAAAGACGTCATAGTTGTAGGGAAATTCGAATGAATGCTATCTAAAAATGACCAAGTCTTGTGTGTAGTAATATATATACATTCAGAATCACTGATGAGGTGGAAAATCAAAGCAGTGGGTGACACTTTTCAGCGAGCTAGTAATACAGATGGGTTTCTCAAGATGATAGCAAACGTCTATGGAGTATGAATGAATGCAGGGTTCCTTTGTGCTCTATCGCAGTGATCGGCAATACGCGTTGCAGCTTCCAGAGCACGCCCAACAAGCAAGTGTGATGGCGACGTCGATGGTGTACACTCCAGAAGGTCTAGGATGAAGTATAGGCACCAACATAATCAGAGTAGGAAAAAGAAACATACCTCTATAGAGAAGCACGTATCGCATTACGCGCTGTATGGGTTGTATCGCAAGGTCTCTGACGCTAGACTTCCGACTAGGTGGCTGAGCGCTCAGAACCTGACTATTTCTGCGTTCTTGCCCGAGTTTATGTAGAGAGATATGTGTCGACTGTGCCTCTTGCTCACTTGGTGTACGCTGCATTGTTCCGTCTCCCTCGCCTTCAGTCCTGGTGACAGTGCTGATCGCGGGAAACATAGAAGTTAATCGAGGATTGGGAGCACCGGTCACCGATGGAGGAGGGCTAGTCATTACTCTGGGTTTACGGAGGCGCCGTTTGCCTGCTAATCCACTAGACTGCGGATCATTTCCGTCCGTGAAAAATGCTCCCGCAACGGAACACCAAGATACCATGGTTGTTTCGAGTTCATCCTCAGACACGACAAATGCCGTGGAAATGCCCCACGCCGATGGATCCTCAAGGTAGCACCGCAGCAGCGTTTCAGAAACCCGAAATAGAGCCGAAATATACGGAACCATTGAAGGCGGAGGTGGTGTCGTGGTCTAAGTGATACCGTAAGGAGGACGATTTGGCTGTCAAAAAAAGGCGAACCTGGGCGTTCAGCAGCATCCCAATAGCTTCTTGATACTTCTTCTCCGTTTGGATAATCTCCCGAATGCAAAGAAGCCCCCTCCTTGCTACCTGCCAGACTCGGGCATCCTCCGAATCTGTGTCGTGATTCTCGCCTTCCACGAGAGGCGGTACATCACATGATTTCGTGAGCTGGCCTGACGTCAGCGACGAAGAAGACAAGTAGAAAAATAGTTCCTACACTGGAAGGCTGTATATTGTCCGGCGGCCTCAGAGGTGAAACATCTCGGGCGCGTTCGGGAGAACAACCCATCTTGAGAACCCCTTCAAGCCGATCTACCAAGGCGTTATCTGATATACTGTCGTCTTCCACAGCAATCGCCATGCTGAAACGATCCGATGGAATTGTTGGGGCTTCTGGTGCTGGTGGAGGCCTTGAGGTTGCGGTGAGAGAACCCGAGGTCTTTGAAGGTACGCCTATCCACGCTAACGAAGCTAGGACCTCGGTATTGCCACTTGGTCGTCGAGGACGTGTCTCGTGCAACTGGACTAACTTGGGATGACATACAGAAGAAGAGTTGAAATCAGTCCGACGGTCGTGCCATGCGTGATGAAGAGGCTACCAGACATTAATGGATTGCATGTGGAATGCAGACGGTGAAAATACTTACAATGTCTACTTTGAAGGGTGAGGGTGATCTGATTTGAGGTAATGAAATTGGACAATTGTTCGCAGTCACTGAATCAGGGGTATCAACAGTTTGTTTGCGCAAAGCACCTCTCAACACTTGTGGGCGGGAAGAAGAGAGAGAGGGGGGTGTCATTGTGATATTAGGCTTATCGATGCGGCGCTTAACGAGCTTCGATGGCTTGAAGCTCGAAGGTTGGGAGTTCAGCGTACAAATAATCCGTGGACTCCAAGGTGTCTCAGGTGTATGGCATTGAGAAGAGCTGTCCGTCGAGATTGATTCAGTCCTTTGTGCAGTTTCGAAAGAGTCTGGCAAGCCGTGATGAGGAGATAATGAATACACAGCTGTCCTGACGGATAAATCGACCTTCGACAGACTTGCGTGCGCCGCGTTTGGTGGGGCGGCTGATGGTGGTTTCAGGGATGTTGGCTCAGGAGGGAAAGGATGAGGATTTGGTAGGTCAGGTGAAGAGTGTAACGGATGGTTGAGCACCGAGTGCTGTGGAACTCCAAGTTGTTTCCGAAGAATCTGAGGGTCTGAGGATAACAAGTGCGTGGGTGATGCTGAGGAGGGCATGGAACGGATGTACTGATACGCAAAACCTAACCTCCGCGAAAGGTCCAAGTCATCGTTGTAGTTTGTATTGGCAGCGGAAGTGTAACAGCCCCCGCCCAGACAGGAGTCATCATATGAACCCGTTGATTCAGGGTCATAGAAGTAACTAGTGTCACCATTCGGTGACAATTGACTAGGGGTGGCTACCTTTGGAGAATGTGAGGTGCAGATTCTGTGCGAGGTTTATGTTCTCACCGGGTCGTCGAACTCGGGTATGACAATCAAACTACTCGTATACGTACTATCAGATAGATAAACACTGGATATGCGGCGCCTGGATTGCCCTGCACTGGATTTTGCCCGTATTTCTTGCCTTCCGGAGGATGTTCGGAAGGGTGTCGTCAATCGCCGTAGTTTCTTCTCCATGGACCGGAGATGTATTACACATGGAGAGAAGCGTTTGAAGGATGTCACTTGGAAGGAATGGCCTCCTTGTTCATTCCCTTGAGTTGGTAGTCCAGTACAGGGGTGCAACTGGATCACCGTCAATCTTGAATTTATGTTCCCCTATGTACACCATACACATCACGTGACAAAAGACAAGGTTATGTTACTGTAAGTACACAAAGATACTACAATTCTGCATAGAAACGAAGTAACAAGATCGGTACTCAGAGGTCTAGACAGTTCACTCTTCGGGATTGCTACCATACAGCACCACATACTCCAGGGGCTCGGAGTGGGTACGGGTATCCTGCCACTCCGCATCTTCATCGTCCGACGTCGGCACACTCAAGAGGGAGACCGATGAAATGTCGGATCCAGGATTTTCAAGTTCGTCCGTCACGGTCTTAGTGGATAGTGGCGAAATTTGGCGTGCATCTTGTGGTTCTTCAATATTGACTGAGTTAGTGGGATGACCGCTAGGCATCACCATTGAGGATGCTGCAAGCGATTCTTCGCTCGCTTGATCAGCATGATGATCTGCAACCGTCAGACTATAGTATTGTCTTAGTTGTAGGGCCTCAGCTGAAAAGCAGGTGGCTCACTCAATCCACATACTGTCCCCGAAGAAGTTGCCGAGACCGTCATTTAGTCGCCAGTAGCCAACATATCTCCCAGGGACATCCGGTGCCTTCGAATGGAATCAGATTCAACCATTGCAGTAAAGTCACGCACACAAGTACCTTTAAGTCCCCGGTCCAGATATCGAGGTCCTGTCCTGGACGAACGACGTCAACCTTGGCTCTGAGAGCTGCACTGCGTTCCGGGGCGAACATCTCTCCAGCAACAAACTGGACCTCGGTGGTCGGAGGCCAAGGTAACACCCCATTATTCACTAAATGCCAACCTTTCACAAACTCTGCTCCGGGAGGAAAGATCTGTCCATCAGGCACATTTGTGTCACTGACGAAGGCTGAATCCAACCGCTGGAGTGGAGCTTCCACGGACGCTATTTCCTGGTGTTTAGCGGGAGGGCCATGGGAGGTGTTGCGAGGTTCCTGGTGACTGGACGGCATAGATGACGGTGTGCAGTACCCATCGACAATTGACTTGATGATACTGGGTACTGGGGAAACCGGGCCTGTCCCGTGGTGCTCACCCAGCTTCTGGGCGGGGGAATCAGTAGGACCACCCGCCAGCACTTCGTCCGCGACCAGTGGCTCGACACCAAGTGGCAGTATATTGGCATCCTTCACAGGGTCGATAGCTGGCGTCATAGCATCAGTTTTCGGAGCCATCGATGCGTTCAGGTGCACCATCTCTTGGTTGACTCTAGGCCACAGTTCATGGTAAAGGTCCAAAGCTGGTCGAATTGACCGAGGTGATTCAGGCGGGTCCGAGACATCAACCAAAAGGTGCGAGGGCACAATGGGGATAGAAGTGGTGACCGCCCCTGGTACCTCGTTCGCGGGGCTACCAAGTGGACTGAGAAATTCTTCAACTGAGGGGATTTCTATAGCCACATTGGTAGCTGGTCTAGACATAAGAACAGGTCTAGGTTCGGGCGACTTTGTTGTGCTCGCGAATAGACTCGTGCAGGGGAAGGCTGGGGATCTCGGCTCGTTGGGGACCACAGTAGCCTTCTGAGTGGCGGGTTCGTCAATCATTTGTGTCTGTCCTACCCTGTAGACGGTCGGGATCATAGTATCAGCTGTCCTCATTTTCAGCATCGGATGATTCAATGGATGGACAGGAATAGGAAGGGCTTCGCAGTCACTGCATAAATCGAAATCGGGACAGTTTGGATGCATGCACTGTAAAGGATGAGACTACGAGCACTAGGCTTGTGTATTTCTTCCTTACCTTGTAACGAGGACCGCGAATCGTCTCTTCGCACGCTACATTCGATATACGCTTAGTCGTGTCTAAGTGTAACTGTATAGCAGACACTTACAATCGCATACGGCGAGGTGAGCAGTTTGACGCAAGGGGATAGAGTCACGTATCTATGCAGTTCTCGTCAATACTTGCGCGTTTTTAACATTCCAGCCGTATGCTGACCATCAAGTCTTCTGGTCTGTTCACTCTGACAAACCCATGACCTGGATGTTGCTCTATGGTTATCCTTGAAAGACTGTCATCAGGTTACCTATGTATGATGTGGAGCGACCCACCTGAAACAAGACGAGCACGTATCGAAATCTAGTTGAATTAGCCTCAGTCAGCAGCGTCCTCGGAAAAGAATTTACCTGGACAGATGACACATTTCTGACAAACATTCAGTAGGATTCGAGCAGGGATATAGCGTAAAACTTACATAACGTTCCCCCACAATGGCCGAATCGCATAGATTGCAACTGGCAGAGTGGCGAGCATGTGGATCCTTCGGGATACGAGCTGGTCTCCACTTTGTGGCACGAGGAGGGACGGGCCATTGACGGTTTGCCAAAGATCGCTCCTCATCATCCAGAACTGTATGAACGTAAACACGTCCTGGCGTTTCGATGTCGAAAAACTCGTGAAATGGGTTGTGCTTCTCTGTGGCCCCGGATTGCACGCAGGAAGTGCAGAGATCATAATCTGAAGACGGATGAGGGAAGGAACACCAAACTAGATCATATGACATACCGGGGCAGTCCAAGCATTTGTGGCGGACGCCTACGATGGTCTTGTTGCAACTATCGCATATGACTCCACGATGCACATCGAGCGCTGGTTCATCAGCCGGACGAGGGGAAACAGGTGCTAGAGAGTGTTGAGTTCCTGTGCTCTCTTCTTTGAGCGGCTGCGCTGAGGCCGGAGGGATAGAGTCAGCAGAGCATTGCTGAACAACATGAGAGGGACCAAAACTCGATGTATGAGCGCTATATGACTTAGTGAAACAACCTGGGCACTGGTGACTCATTAGACGATTGGTGGATATCAACGAGCGGGTAACTCACGACTGCATGCCAAGGACATTTGACGCAGCCGTACCAAACACCAGTAAAGTTGGTTTTGCAAACAAAACACCATCGAGAGGTAGTAATACTGGAGCGGGCGCAGGTGTTTGTTGGAGCGGAGGAACGGTCCGAACATTCTTTAGCGTTGGAGGCGAGATCGGCTCCTAACGTTCTGGTTATACGTTCTAGATCCTCTTTGAACGAAGTGAGTAAGACTTGGATGTCTCCCCTGGCTTGTGTGACGGAACAGCATGGTGGCGTTTTCGCAGTGCCGCGCTCGTGAGGTGAAGGGGACTTGGTGGATGCAGCGTGGCATAACGGGGGTGATGGTGGTAAGGGTGCGGGGAGAAGGTTGAATGCTGGGGAGAGGGGAAGTGGTGGAATGAAACAAGAAACGGGTGGCCGAAGGGGTGGTAGCGGTGGGTGACAGAAATGGGGTGGCTGCGTAACGAATGTATCATTGTGGCGGGGTACAGGAGATGGTAACCCGGACGGCGGGACTGTGACGGTGCTGTGGAGTGACGGCCTC
The DNA here is from genome assembly GCA_038094335.1 of Tylopilus aff. striatulus. NCBI lineage: Eukaryota > Fungi > Basidiomycota > Agaricomycetes > Boletales > Boletaceae > Tylopilus > Tylopilus aff. striatulus. The sequence continues at coordinate 3,689 of JBBPTY010000680.1, read as the reverse complement.
CCTGGTACTGTGCTCGATTGCCTGAGCGGGCTTTCATCACGGATAGTGAAGCGTAGTAAAGGATTAGGCCAGCGACGACGCAAACGAGAGACATGAGATTCGTAATCATTGGTAGAGTGCACTTCCTTGCCGACTAAGATGCGACCAGGACTGGATGCGTCGGGGGAGAAGATTAGGCTAGATAGATAATAATTATCCCTGATAGGGAATACACGAATGAGCTGTAAAGCAGAGTGCGTCAGCGCGGTGTGGTGGCTAGGGGAGATTGGAAAGGGAGACGATACCTGCAGGTGTAGCTCATCGAACGTTGGGAAGAGGACAGAGTCTGTAAAGGAGAATCTGCGAGTTTCGTCCTTGTAGGTCGCTTTGACGGTGAACATGGTCGTGAGACGGCAGGGAGATCCCCGCAGCCGACGCAGTATTTAAGGGCGTGACTTGAGCGTGACAATCCTATGAATCAATGGCATCGCCATCGCTGCTCTGTACTACCCGATTCGACCCTCATCTCGAGTCGTTCAAGTGGAACAACGCTCCAGACGGTTCTCCCTGTCCCTATCTCCTCCTCCACTACCAGCTCGACCGCCTCCTCTTGTATGCACCCCACCTCTCTCTCGACTATGCCTCATTGAGGCGCATCTGCGACGATGTCGTACACAGTGTCAACGGTGCTGACAACAGAGCCCCACTCAGGGTGACTACAAATTTGCTTCCTGTTTCTAGTTGACGGCTGACTCTCTGCCAGGTGCGTGTCGTCGTCCCTCCGTCTGGGAACATCACGGCGACCGCCTCCCCGGCCGAGCCACTGCGGTATGATCCGACTGCCAGCTCTCAATTTAACCCCACTGCGGATACCCAAACCGAATCCGGTCCCGCACTCGCTACCTGCCTCGACACTCAACCCACCTCAGGCACCGTCCCCATGAAGACGACATTCCGACAACCTTACGACGAAGCTCGAGCTCGGGTTGGCATTCCTCCCCTCGGTGCACCCCGCACCTCCCAACATCCAGATGATGTCATCCTGTTCAACGCCTCGGGTGCCATCATGGAGTCCTCGATCTGCAACGTTGCATTCTATCGTGAGGGGAAATGGCTCACTCCGCCTCTCTCGGTGGGCTGCATCTCTGGGGTATTCAGGCGATGGCTGCTGGAAAACAATCGGATTCATGAGGCGGACGAATGCCTCTTATCGTTGGACTCCATCAAAGACGACGAATGGGTCCTTCTCTTCAACGGAGTGATGGGATGTCGCTTGGGAAAGGTTCATCGCGCTCGCAGTGCGGAGACAAGCGCGTAGTTTTCAGTTACAGCAGCCTTGTAATGTACTTTTCAACGTAGAATACTACCTAGACTCATAGACATTCATCATCTCCCCGTCTGTCCCATCGAAAATCCCATCATCCATCTCGTTTAGTACGTAGTCCACAACGAAGCTCTCCTGGACTAATCGGTCCAGCCTGGAGAGGTGCCGTCGACTGTATGGGATTAAGCCGTCGATAATCTCCTTCAAGGATGCTGTCCCGGTCCCACGTTCTGTCCCATCCGATAAATCATGACTAAAAGCCGCGAAAACCTCTTCCGCGGGTCTCAGCTTCAATATAGCGTAGAGAACGCTTTGCGCAACACCACTCGTTTTCGCGTTGGTGTTCCAATCGCGGATATATCGTACCAGGAGTGAAAGATCCGGGTTTGGCAGCGTCCGTAGAACCTCATCCAGCCCAGGGTTGCCGCTCACAGACGTGTCGCCTTGCGGTCCTTGTTCCAGTGCCACGGACCGAATATCTCCGAATAATGTGAGAAGTCTTCCCGGCTGTTGCATGGCAAGCGCAAGTTCGATCGCTCTCCGATAGTCGTGCATAGCGAGGTAATTGATAAAGTCCTGCTCTCTGTACCGAAATGTAAACAGATAAGGATCACAGAGGATTGCTCTCACCTGAGCACTTTGTTAGCACGCTTTGCCTCGTTTTCCTTCTCTTCCTCTTCTGTACAGTCTTGCCAGAAGGTGACCACAGAGTCAGCAGCTCCAGAAACGATCGTAGCCTCGTCACTACTGATAGCTAGCGCCCAGATCTGAGGTCACGTCATAATAAGCCCTTTTTTGCTAGAAGTTCCGCCACGTACTTTGTCCTCATGGTTATCGAGCGTTGCCGTACAGGTTTCCTCCCTCACACTCCATAGCTTTACCAAGCCATCAGATCCGGTACTCACCAGGTCCATCCCGTGATTGATGAAGTCGACCCGAAGAACGGAATTAGTATGCCCTTCAAATGTTTTGACGCAGGTAAAGTCCTCAAGGTTCCAGAGCTTGACCGTTTTATCGCTGCTACCAGTGGCCAATACACGTTCCATCCTTCCAAATCTGACATTCCAAACGCCTCTTTTGTGGCCCTTGCAACATCCCAGGCGCTTGATTTCTCCACGCGAAGGTTTCCCGCCAGCACGAGTCGTATAGGAAACTTCATAGATGTTTGCAGTGCGATCTTGGGACCCAGAGGCAAGAAGCTGGTCATTGGGTGCGACGTCAAGAGAGTTGATGTCCTTGTCGTGGGCTTTGAGGGTAGTAAGACTGTGGCACTTCTTTGGATCTGCGCCAGTGAATGCCAGGGGGAGCTCAGCCAAATCCCACATCTTGATCGTTCGATCCTGACTGCCGGTAAAGGCAAAACGAGGGTGGGAGTCGGTCTCGTTGAACACTCTTGACATAGCGATAGAACCAACACTCTCTGCATGGCCTTCACAAACGGCGATGCACCCCCATCCATGGATCGGAGTATAAGCCCATACCCTTGCGGATCTGTCCTTGCTTACACTGGTAAATATACGCCCACCTAGGCCTTGGTCCATAGAAAGCACTATGTCGGAGTGACCGGCCAAGACTTGAACATCGAGATTAGAAACCGAATAAATGCGGATAAGGGAGGAGTTGGTGGCGAGCGCCAGCTGAGTATCTCGTGATCCTGACTGACTGAGTGGTAAACTCGGCGGTGATAAGAAGAGGGCGTCGACAATTTCGTCATTGTAACCAACCATGTGGCGAATAAGTGATCGGGATTTCTGGGAATAGAAGAAAATGTTTTGGTCCGCATGTACAGCAACAATAATATCTGGAGTTGGGAGGTAGCTGGCCATCGAGATCGTCGAAAATAGTATAAAAGAAAGAGTGAACACTCACAAGGCATCAACGATTTGCTTTTCTGCTTCCTGGCCAACGGCAGCTGATGCAGCGTTCGCAGCAAGAGAGCACAAGACAGAGGCATCCGTAAGGTCCCAGATCCGAACGACGCCCTTGTCCCCAGCCGTGAAGAATTGCAGCCTCGGCGATTTGATAGTGAAATCGTTGAGTTCTGGGTGAACAAACCCAACAGCCTCGATGCTTTCCATGACGGGAACAGTCTTGTATAGTCTCGGAGCTTCTGCAGCCGCTTTCCCTTTTCTTTTACCAGTGGCTCCCTCATTCGAACGATAACTTGGGGACAGATCCCAAAGCAAAATCACCGAATCCCTTCCTCCGCTTATAAGCCATTTCCCATCCGGCGTCACGTCCAAACCTCGCGGGACGGAAACGTGACCATCCAAAATGGCGATAGGCCGTAATGCCTCCTGGTCATTCCGGGACGTGGCCATCAAGTCAAACACGCGAATACGAGTGTCGACGGACGCTGTCACGAGCTGAAACACCTTTGCCGAAC